>QVAJ01000053.1:2894667-2922907 GCA_003546035.1 Mixornis gularis | reverse complement strand
CAAGCCTCCTTTTCTCCAGGCTGAACAGCCCCAGCTCCCTCAGCTGCTCCTCCTCAGATTTGTGCTCCAGACCCTTTACCGGCTCAGCTGTCCTCTCAACACACTCCAGCCCCTCAATGTCTTTCTTSTACCCAGAACTGAGAAYAGGATTCAAGGTGTGRCCCCACCAGTGCTGAGTACAGGGGGGAGTCAGTGCCCTGGTCCTRCTGGTGACACTGTTCCTGATACAGACCAGGTGCCATTGGCCTTCTTGGCCACCCGGGCACACACTCTGGCTCACGTTCAGCCACTGTTGACCAGCACACCCAGGCCCTTTTCTGCCAACTTTCCAGCCACTCTTCTCCAAACCTGTAGCATTGTATGCTGGAATCAGCATGGAGAGATGCAAATTTTGCTATGGTGAGAGCATGTAAAAATAATTTGAATATAAACTTTTTGTAAAAGCAAGAAATGACAATGCAGCTGAAGTTATTAATAAGAAGTAGAAAAAACCTCCACGTTAGTCAGCTAATGCTCACCACCAAGCTTCTTCAATGAAGTATTCTTTTCAGAGCCAGTGGCAATTAGAACAAAACCCCCGGGAAGATATTAGCTTTGGAACCGTGTGTTTTAAAGACATCTAATCCATTAAAATAAAGTTTTCCATTACATCAGGTTCTCCAGTTGCATTCCTGAAGTTCCACCACCGGCACTGTTTCCATACCATCTCTCCTTTCTCCCACCTTTGTTGGTTTCACACAGGAACTTTGCTTTTCTTGCTCATTTCTATTCTCCTCAACACTGCCTCCTCCTTTCCTGCTTTGAGATAGTACTGTCACTCTCTATTTTTAATACAGCATTAAAATTACCTAAAACCAATCTTTTTCCAGTGGAAGAAGTGCTGTGAGCTGTGCTTCTTAATTCCTGCCCTTACTTATATTCCTTATAAGCTGGCCAATGTCATTTACTTCCCTGACTACTATCACTGAAGCAATACAAAAAAGAGACTTTAGGAGTCTAGAAAGACACATTTACATAAATCTCCTTGACCCCTCTTCATCACAGCTGGCACTGATAATCTGTTCAGGGAAAAAAAAATGAACAGGCAAAGTCCAACTTTCATTCCTGCTTCCAGTATTTGGTTTGCAGTTGGGAAATGAGTTCTAGGTGATAAATCCGGTGCATAGAAAAAAACCATGGAGGTTTTATTTCATCTTACTCTTATTTCTAAACAAATACTGATTTCTTAACAAGATGTTTCATAAATCAGTGAAAAATGCAATGTAAATAAACTACTSGATTAAAGGAGACAGAGAGCAAAAGAGGCTCATGGTGCTTTGTGTGTTCTCTGAAGCACATGAACTGCTATTATTCCTCCATCCAGGCGAAGRGCAGAGCATGGAGTGGACTCCTAACACTGACAAAACTCCCTCTGTGCACATCCACTAACACACTGAGCCAGGAGGACATTCTTTACCTACTATTTAATTCTGAATAAAAGAAGGAAAGAAGGATAGGCATTATCACAGCAACCTCATTCTACTGCTACTTAACACATCAATCTCTGCTTGTCCAAATGCCTGGCTCCTCCCAACATCCATGGGTACCAGACAATGGAAAATCCCCAGCACAGTGACAATCCTGGCACAGAAGTAGCTTCTGAGGTCCAGACAATTCTGCTCAAAGCCTGCCTTCACCTTGACCCTAAGCCATTCTCTTAGCCAGATGAGCCATTTTCAGAATGCTGCATCCATGAACACCTCCCAGGTGCAGAAGACGGTTGCAGGGGACAGMGTACTGTAAATGTCACGTGTGCTCAAAGGCCAAGCCACCTAACTTGCTTAACACTCCACTGAGAAGAGGGGCTGCAACATCTGCACCTCTTATACCAGCTTGTTCCCACTTTGTGGCAGCTTAAGGAGCAACATCTAACATGGAAGAGGCTGGTGCACCTGTGGATTGAGATGGACACTGAAGGAAAGATGCTACACAAGGCATGGTTGAATGGTAACAGACCAAGCAGCAACACTTAGCCTATCTCCAGGGTGGCCAGARGTGAATAAGAAGCAGTTCTTGAGGAGTGCCAGGGGCAAAGTTCTTCCAAAAGGGTCACTGTCTGCCTCTGGAGCCTTCAAAGTATACTTCTGATCAGCAGGTTGGCCAGCTACTGGTAAAATACATATATACTTGTCTAAAAGGCTCAGTACTTTGGTGACTAAGTCCAGGCTACAGAATGCCTCCCAGATGCTTGAGCTGCATACCTTTGCCTCCCAGTCCCAACACCAGGCAGCACAGCAGACTGCTGACAGGGACTTTGTGCCACTCTGCCTGTGCCCAGTTCTAGTTTTAAAATTTCTAATATAGATGTTCCACATTTCCCATTTCATTGCATTTCCTCAAACGACTGGACACAGCTCTCTTTCCCAGCGAGGAAAAGAGTTATTTTGTTGCTTCAACACTTCCCGCTTGCTCCTGTTCTGCTACAGGAACTCATGTAGATTAAGATACCGCCTTTAGCGGGACACCCTCTCATATACCTGAGGATCAGAGAGGAATCCAGAGGAAGCTGGAGAAGAGCACAGGTCTGGATACAACTCTAGGAGTTACAATTAATGGAACCTTTAAGTTCTCAAGCTTAGGCCAGTAGCACATAAGGATTACTTAGCATCTCAGAACACAAACAGCCACTCAWACACCATGAACAGTTCTGTTTCTGAGACGTTTTAATTCCAGGGTCAGCATCACAAAAGAAACTGGAACGGCTCCTGACACATGGGAAAGTTGCCAAGATGTCTAAAGTTTTATCTTCTTGGTTAACTGAAATCTGCATTACATAGTAGCCTCTTCTCCTTTGGAAGCTGTTGCTTCCCTACACCAAGAAACTGATGGAAAAGTGTCAAACACTCTCTACTTTTAGAATTTTATGAAGATTTTGTCAATACTACACATCTTTATTATCTGAAGAGACCTATAAGGATGGCACTGATAAACTATCACCAGCCCTACAGACAATAAACCCAGTTCCAATCAATGAGTAACTGGTCAGTAAGTGCCCAGGGTTTCAAGTCTTCTTAGAGGGAAAGCACTTGAAACTTTGAKCATTAAAAAACCTGAATGTAAAGCCACATGAATTTTTCTGATGACTGCTACTTTTTCCATTTTCTTAAAATGATGTAGTTTGCTTTCTTAATCCAATCCACAGGGAAGGAACACAGCTGCAGTGGTAAAAACTCCCTGAATCTTATGCTGCAGTCATCTTTTTTCCTTAGCAGAAAGGATGCTCAGAACTGTTGTGTCACCTCCCCAGCACAGGTATCCTCTGACTGCAGTACATAGGCTGGGAGGATTTAATTCTCCACTTCTGCCCAACGGTGCCTTGCAGCTCGCACTGCCCAAACACACGGGGCTGAAACAGACCAGGGGAGTAGGTACCACATCGCCACTTGAAGAACAAGGCATGAGAAGGTTTTTGTGAGTGAAAAAATGTCATTATTAAATTATTATATGTTATTATTTTAAAAGTCCTGATGGTGAGGAACCAAAGGTTCACAGGTCTTCTCCCTGGAACTCTCAAAGCTAATGGAGAAGGTAAACTTAGCTCAGGAAACTAGATTTTAACCAGTTCAGCATAAACCACTGCCCTGGTTATAGGACACRTAAGAGAGTGTTGTTCTACAGATCCTTTCTTCTATTAAAACATCCAAAATACCAATATAAGCATGGCCAGAGCTTCAAAAACAAGTTTTGCCTTCATTTGAGCAAACGCAGCTACAGGCTTCAATACATTTGTACAGATTTTGAAAAACATTTCCTAATTAAAAAGAAAAATGTTYCGTTCACAAGTAGTCCAACACCACATTACATACATTTTATTTCCTGCACAAATACACTGTGCACAGAGAAAGTAACATAACAGTGTGTTGGGGGTTGGGWTTTTTCTTTCCTTTTCACCTGTGGAATTTTTTCCGATTGTGTTGCTACGAAGCACGGATGGCTGGATGAAAGTGTTTCTGTGAATCTAGAACCATACTGTACAATTTATGCTGAGAAGATAGAGTGCAGCAAGTCTTCTGAGGCACATACACAGAGCTCAAAACATGACAAAGCATGTGCTCCTGTTCAGTAACACAAGTGTTTAAACTGTGCTGAGACAATAATGAAAAATAAAATGCTAAACAAAAATGTTGTAATGTTGCTTTGAAAAGCAGAGTCACAGAGGATACTACGGCTTCAGAATTCAAATTCTTCTTTAAATATCACCAATCRTCAATTAAGTGCTCTAAATGTTTGTGTCTATTCTTAGCTGTTTCATTTTCTCAAAAAGCATTTACAAAATGAGATATTGCCATTTGGACATGGAAACATACATGTTTCCATTAAAAGAGAAAGGAATCAAAAAATTGAAAAGAAATCTCTTTCTRTATTATCAAGGACAGGTCCTTGGAGCTGCCAATACACTCCATTTTACATGTCCTCCTTTCTCTGCAGTTTTACCTAGTTCAACCTGCCCTCAGAGAAGAGCAGTTTTTGAACAAACCAGCAAACAGAAGTTTATGCAACAACTTTTCAATTATTCACAGTTTAAAACATAGACATGAAAGACATAAGTTTCACTGAAAAAAATCCTCCTTCTAGGTCAATACAAATCATAAAATATCCTCATGGTTGTTATCTTTCCCATTAGTTCTAAAGAGCACTTCATCTTGAATTCAGGTTTCTCCCAAGAAGAGAAAAGCAACTCTTCTTCCAAACAGAGGGATAAAAGCTTAGAACATAGCCCTACTTAGAACCACATATCCCAGCTAATTAAATAGCAATTTCTTCCCCCCGTAATGTCTAACGAGTTAGAGAGAAACGTAGACACAGTGGATTTGTTCTTCTGGGCACCTTCAGTACCTAAAGACTGTGTATGTCCCTTTTCTACCACAACTTCTGTTTCCCACCAAACTGAAGAGGTCAGTCTAGAAGATGGTCAGTGTAGGAGACAAACAGCTTCATATTTACACACAAAGAAGTTTTATAAATACATCTTGTTAACCAGTAAATCCTGAGTGTCTCAGCTTTCTGCAGAAACCAGACAGGACATCCGTGGGTACACAGGCTCACTGGTTTCTGCAGCAATCCAGCAGTTCTTGCCCACAACCAGAACTTCTAACCACACTGCATTTCCAACATCCAGACTCAATTTGCAAAAATAATGTCTTGTCAGTTCTGAGGAACTTCAAGCCCATGTCTAAACCAACGTCAGTAATAAATCACAAACTCRTTTAATAAAAAAACCATAAGCACATAGAAATTCTTGAAAAGAGCTTGCACTGCATTTATTATGAGACAAGAGAGCACTGCTAGCTCAGTCATGTCAGACAAATCAATTATAAATATTCATATTTTATCACATATAAAGTTCATAAATAGGATATCATCATCCTAAAGTCTTTTTCGAATCATTACACAGTTTAATGAACATAGGAAAATTTGTTTTAATAGCATGAATTATTGGGTATTTGTTGATGCACTAACAAAATATCCATGAAACTTTATCTTCACCCATTTCCTTACCCACTAACAGCTTTACAGAAGTATCAGTAAGGAGCGCTGATTTAGCATAATTACATAGCTAAGTGTTAGACTGGAATTCCCTACTCATTCTCTTACTATGGAATGACTATCCCTTCTCAAACCAATTCTCAATTAAAGACTCAGAGTGCCTATTTCCAGCCAAAGTGCAGGCTGCTATCAATAAAATACTGCAACAGGTCCAAGTACAATTTAGAATTACAACTGTGCTCTTCTTGAAAAGTGAAAGGACTGAGACCTTTCACAGATCTCAAGCCGGACATGAGTTATACAGGCACCAACTGTTTTTGAAGTCTTGGTGTCTACAAGTTGTTAGACGAGGAATCACAGAATTGTAGAATATTCTGACTACAAAGGGATGCAACAAAGATCATCAAATCCAACTCCTTGCCGTGTGCAGGACAGCCCCAAGAATCACAYTGTGTGCCTGAGAGCACTGTCTGAATGCTTCCTGAACTCTTGGCAGACTTGGAAGAGTTCCCTTCATCTACCTAYCCCACCTTTTGTTCATTGCTGTCTCATTCCTGCATGAATTAATCTTGAACAATATAACTTTCTAAAAATGGAATAGCATTCTTTGAAAGCCAAGAGTGGTGTACACAGCTAACTTCCATCTTCAGCAATCCACAAGGAACGTGACTCCCTAGAGAGCCACTGAGGTTCATAGTGGCCAACGGTGGGAAGGAAATCCATATATCAAGGAAAGGGAAAGCCAAAATACTTTTAAGAGGAGCTCACCCTGGCTTTTCCTGAGACATGCATTTAATCACATAATGGAAATCTTGCCCCTGCTCCCCAAAATCAATTTTGCCTTGTTGTCATGCACAAAAAAACAGGACGCTTGCATGCACAATCAGCATGAGCCTTCTTACCCTTTTGTCCCATGGTTCAGAAATCAATAGCAAACAAGGCTGCACATGAAGATTAATCGACTGATAGTTGCAAAGCGATTTCTGTAAATAACAATGACAGCCATATTTTAATAAAGCCCRAAAAAATGACTAAGCTACACTTCAATATTTGGGGAAACGTCCACGTACAGTTTAAAAGGACACAAAGGCTTTGATGGGCACCAAACGGGCACCAAACTAAGTTCATCTCCAAAGCATTTGATTTTTTATGTTAGATGCTCAGACTGTGCATACATAAGTAACAACAACTGAAAAAATAAATTCTACACATTTTAACAAGGAATGGATGAAACACAACTGCTCATTTCTTGGCTATATTGAAATGTGTTCCAAAACAAATGCAAGAAATGTAAGGATGAATTATAATGATATCACTCATCATGTCTTGTCTTAATATGAGTGTTTTTGACTCTAGGGAACTGCTCCTAAACACTAACWTTCCCAAATGGGGCTAGGATGATGTGTACATAGAAATGAYAGCTAACATATAACAAAAGGAACAYTCACTCCAAATTAACAAGTCTTAAAGAAATCCAGGCATWTTCATTAATAAATACGGAAGCACCAATTTGACACAACACAAAGTTGCTTAAGGTACCATGAGTTAAATTAACAGATGTACAAAGAACTAYAGTTTTCCAGCTGCAAGTTCCTGTTTTGTTTCTTTTCTTAGCTTAATTAAGGATACATTTGGAGAAGTTACTATGTTTTCAATGTAGAAAAGACAGTTACCTAAAAATCAGCTGAAAAAATTCCGTGTCTGTTTTAATATTGAAAGCCTTTCTTGCATATTATGCGAAGAATCCACTATAAAATTTGTGACCATAGTATTATAATAGTTACAGACATTCTGAAATAGTTATTTTCCTCTTCTGGCCTAGTCCTAGCAAGTGGCTAACTGCTGAAGGAAGCCCAAACCACAACTTTCCCCTGGCAGCTGTTTTCCACGTTCCTGTGGTCCCTTAGGTTAGTAGTTGAAAAGGATGYGATCCAGGGCTTCTGATGTTTCTCCTCCTAAGATACCAGAATCAAGAATCAAACAATAATTTCAGACACCCCTGATATAACTCTTCTGTAATAGCTGAAATATGAAAATGTCACAGAATTATAATCTATTTAACACTGTTTTAAGTAGTCAACAACGCTGCCATAAAACTAAGAGGGCTTCTCTCACCTATAAAATAAACAAAGCAATTATAGGAAGTGCTTTATTAAGTAGCGAGTCCCACTGTAAAGTGTGAAGGCTGCAAGAGAAACATATTCTAGATGAAGAAAAAAGTATGCTGGATGGAAAGGGTGGAGACAGTAACTGACAAGAACTATGGTTTGATTTTCACTAAAAACATTAGAAAGCTTACTCCTTGAAATATTTATGTAGACACAATCAGGAACACATCTCCAGCCACTGGTATTTCAGAATTTATTTCACAGGGAGATAAATATTCCCTTCCCACTATCATTGTTAACACTTACTTATTATATATACACAAAAAAACCTAGAATAACGAAACACAAATAAACAAATTTTCCAAAATTGTTGGGAGAGGAGAAACCAAAACAAGGAAGTTATCTGCCTCTTAAAATGTGTTAAAAATGTTAAATGCCAGTTAAGAATTCACTCATTTCAAATTCCATTTCAAGTGCTGTTTTCCCTCCTACACTTGGCATGAAAACTCTGCTCACATAAAAAATTCTATTTTTAAAAGTTTCATGGGTATTTTGAGTTGGCTGGGGTGGGTCATTTATTTGTTTAAAGGTCATTTATTTGTTTCCTTGTGAAGTAACACAAGGAAAGCAGTAGCATGCATGAATACAGAAATTAACAAGCACTACTCAACCGTTCCATCTTTGTTTTCACCTTGCACAAAGCAGGGAAGCCACCAGCATGCTCCACCTGCTGTCAGAGGAGCTGCCTCTGCACAGACAAGGRGCAAAAAGCCACACGGTGTTTGGGAGGCCAATAAAACAAAAGGTTTTGTATTTTAATGAGCGTGTTTGGAGCTGTTCTGATGTCACCAAAACTGCCTCTTCATTGCAACCAARAACAGGTCAAATCATGGAATATTTTCCACATAACTAATATATGTACCTCTTAAATCAGAATGGTCCCTTTCTGACTGACAAATATTTGACAGAAGAGTGCGGGAAGTGTTAATATTTCTAAATTTCACAGCCGTAATTCAAAGGAAGAAAGTAAAAAAATTACATTTGGCAAAATCCTTATTTTTATTTATTTGTTCTCTTAATTTATAAGTTAYAGTCAGTCATAGGTACTGCTAACCAGCAGCTAAAAACAATTTAACTAACAATTATATTTAACACAAGCTTGAAAACCAAAGATATAATTATGCTAATGGCATAAAGCAAAAGAGAAAAAAATAAGCTAAGAAAAAGTTAAAAAAAAMCACACACACAGAGCTACTGCAAGTAAAATGTACTTTTACAGTCAACAGGTGCTCACACTTGTGCCACACATAATTCTTTTAGTTCAAGCAATTTCATTTCAGTATAAAAGCTGCCCTTAAGTTAAACATTTAATTGAAGTCATGGAATACATCCAGTAAGTAGGTTAGCTGTTTCTAGAAAAGAAAAATCTCACTATCTACCAAACTGTGTTTCAAACATCTGATTAAGTGTGAATATCCAGAACATAATGTTCAAAACAAGAGTTTCAACTAATATTTTGACACGACTTAGCTACCACTTTTTCTCCTTAACAGAAGCATTTGTAACATTTCAATCCAAATGCAGCCAACTAAAAAACCCTACCAAAACCACCTACGCTCCATAACAGAAGTATGCTAAATCAAATTATCTGCACAAATTATTTAATAGGGAAATTCAGAATACACGAGGCAAGTGAGAAACTGCCTGTACCACAGAGGCTATCCAGCTATAAGTTCTTTGGGTTTGCTTTTAAATAAAAGCACTATTTAATCTTTTACCCCACAGTTTCTTTGTGATAAAGCAGAGCTTAGACAATTACTAAAACATGTGTAGTTCAAACCTATTCCTGCTGTACTCTAACAGAAATAAGAAAACACATTTGCTTTCTCAACATTTCAGAATTTGCATTTCAACTTCAGCTGAAGACACCATCCATGCCTGTAACCATTCGCATCAACGATTGTCTTACATGCACAAGACAAACTTGTAACAAAAAGTTAAACATAAAAATTCCAGGGAAAAGTTACACCTTGGCAAGGTTGATCCAAGTGCTGCAGCAATGACAGAGCATCACAGCTCTGCTACAGACATCAACACAAATGCCATGTCATGGCTGGTCTAAGCCAAGCACTTTTACATATCAAGGTTAAGAGAGCAGACTGAAAATTTTCTGTTTGGGCTATGACAACTGCATTGAGACTAAAATCTTAACATATTTTAGGACTCAATGCAGCCCTAAATCCCCACATTCCTAAGTGGGACTGCTAAGCAGAAACGCCAACAGAAAATGTGATAACCTCAATATGTAATGAACAACTGGTGCAGAGCCCAGTAGCCATGGCTGAGCTGAGGTTCAAAGAGAAGAGCATCCATCACCTCCAGCTCATGACCTTTGCTCATGTCTCCCCCTCTCAGCAGCACAGCCCAGTTCTGACCTGTACCTATTTTTCCACAGCTCATACTGAAGGAGTTAAAAAGCATATTGCCCTGTGAATGGTTCATGGACAGTAATTTCAATACTGACTTCTGAAGTCCCAAAAAGATTAATTAAACTCTTACTCAGTCTTTATGTAATACCAGTTATCTGGTCCAGTTATCTGGACCTCTCATGGTATTCCAGAACACCACCTTTAGAATTATACATTCATTCAACCACAGTATTAATAAAAATATTAATTTCATATTTAAAAAGTGGGGGGAGAAGGGGTAAAAGTACCACCAGGAACTGCTACACAGACCCAGGAAACAAAGCAGGACAGCAGTAGACAAGGGAGTTGGTCAGTATGACCCAAGAACTCACCAAAATTTCCTGTTAATTAGGTATTATTTTTCTATTTTATTTGTAAAGAACTTATTGTAACATGACAGAAAACATTTTTTGAATATATCTTGCTGTAAAAACCTTTTCTAAGTTTTATTCCTAAAGGCAGTCAATACACTTCTTGATGTGTGGGAGGACAGAACTCAATGTGAAAATAAAAAAAATTTAAAAAAAACATCCAAAAACACACAGCCTTTAGAAATAACTGAGTCTTTCTGATTTCAAGGACAAATACTTTAAGATTTCAAAGTAACACTGTAGCAGCAGCCTGTTTCATCAATCTGCTCTGAAAAGAATCCAATGGAACCTTTACAGAAGCCTAAAACAGCAGGCARATCTCCTTCCCACGTGCAACAGACCTGAATTCCTGAAGGCTGTATCTCTATTGATTAGAAGTACAACCAGCCACAAAAGGATGCTTGCTTGCCTTAAAATCCAATTGTATTTCTTCACTGTCATAACTTTTGTTAGTAAAATATTATGAAAATGCTGCTACTTCACAAGAATTGCAATACATATGTCTGTTAGGTTCCCTTCCCTTCACCCATGCATTTACACTCATCAATACAGACAAAGATAAATAAATAAATGGCTGTGTAGTTCTGAGTGTCTCGCTACAAACACTGCAATCTGTTCTTTTGGTCTCCTCTAACTCCCATTTGAGTGCAGTAGTGCAAACTCTATATGCATTAATAACCCAAACATAACCACATCTGGTTTAAAAGAAAGAAAAAAAATCTGACTTTTCCAGTTCAATTCATTAAAAAAAGTCCACACACTCCTTCACATGACAGGTGTGACATACCTTACTTACAGTAAGATATTTTACATGACAGGGGTTGAAATGACACAACACAGAACTACTGTAAGACATTTATAGCAGCCACAGCTTATCACAAATCACAGCAAAGAACAAATGATCAAAGACTTCCTCATGAAATTCAGCATCCATAAAATTCACTATAAACCTATACAATTAGAATGCACTCAGTATGACTGGTACTGTAACTKTATGAATACTTCTTTATCCTCTGGATAAAGTAGACTGCTTTACCCAAAGACTGGTGTTTACAATCTTACTAGAGATCATGTAGAATTTTTTCTAAATGGAAAAACTAATTAAAGGAATAGTTAAATTTATACTTTTGTAATGCATTTTATAATTTGATTCTTTGTGTTAGAGAAATTTGCTACACTTGAAGGTAAATAATTCAATTCTCAGAAACAGTTGCCTCAAAAATCTTACTTAACTCTGAATGTCAAAAATTTTAAGTCTTATCACTTTTTATCCTACATAGTGATTCTATCTTCTATAAACACTACCTGTAATTTTCCAAAGATAGGATTATATCTATATCAAAACAYAGCCTTTCTATATCAAAAGTATCTTTTTTTTTGAATACAACTATTTCAGAACATAGTCTAAAGCACAAATTTGAATTCTATACTCTGAAGTTGTATCAAAAAGGCAAATGCAGAGCACACATTATTACTTGAAAAATATACGGAGATTTACAAAGGCAGAGACTAGATACTATTGGTATCTTAAAATTCTTAAAAATGACAGCAAGTACAATGYTTCTTTTTCCATTTTATTTTTGTTTAATTTTTAAACCCCAAAGAAAATATTCTAACAGTAAACACCCCTAAATATTGTYTTAATGTACTTAAGAGAATAATACTTACTGCCAGGCATTGTTAATCAGGGATGTCTTCAATTTTGCAAAAACATAAGAAACTATAAAGAAAACAAACAAACAAAGTCAAGACTTATAGCTTGAGACAATTTACATCCAAATATGCTCAGTAACTCCTGCAAAATAAGCCAAAGGCACATTCTTCAGCTTCAATACCAAAGGGGCTGCTACCACAGGAGTCCAAATATCCTCTCAGCTGACCAGAGTAGATTTTGCCAGTTCCTGAAATGCAGATTCTGTTCTTGCCTTTGATGCTGGAATAAACATTTTTCTGTTGTATATTGTGACCTTCCCAAGTGCCACTGTTTGTGATGCTAAATTCTGCACAGTCTCACAGGATGCTCCCACTTCAGTAAACTACAGCACTGCCCTGTTAAAATGCCTGAGAGAGGTTTCTGTTCAACATTATGAAAAACAACCAAAAAACCTGTGCAGCACTTTCTAGGGCATTTTATTCCCAGTATCAAAAAAAGGCAGATTTTAGATCAGAGTGCAACCTCCTAGACACACTAGCTGCTCAAAGAACTTTGATGCAATTAAATATATTCATAAAATGAACATCTGAAGTTACAACAATCTATTTTGGACATAAAAGTAGCCAAATCTAATTTTCAATTCAATTAATTAGCACTAAAATGCAAATCATTTGAAGATTTTTCTGTATTAAAGCAATGCATTTGGGTTTTACTAACKGCCAAATGCAAACTCCCCACAAATGTACCTTTCCACAAATAAGAACAAAATCTCAGTTAAAGACACTGAGTCTTGTTGTCTTCAAAAATAAAATAAAATTTTAAATAAAAGATATTCAGCTAATAAATGTAGGTATACATACAAAAAAATGTAATTCCACAAATGGATAATATGAGAATACACATTTCATTTGGTCAACATGTGTTTTAATGACCACACATTAAARCAACACTCATAGTTGCTAAAAATAAACTTTACTCTCGTATATGTATTTTAATCAAAGGTTCCAATTTGCTGACAGCAGCTGGGATTTAAAATAGCACTTCAAAGTAAGTTATTTAAAATATCCCATCTATTAGAAAGCTGTATGTCCCTCTGCAAGGGCAGCATGAGAAGCAGCATAATCTTATAAAAGGAAACGASCTGTGGATAGTCATGTCCAACAGACACATGGAAATGCAAAATCTCTGGTTCAGAATGTAGTTATGGATCTAKCTGAACCATCACAGAAAACAGATTTACTGACATATAAGAAAATAAAAATGCAGAGAACCTGGTCAGAGTTTCAGGGAGTCAAGTRCCAGAGATTAAAGGGTATTTTACTGACCATCTCCGGCAATCAGATATTCAGTGAATTTTCCTAAACTATAACTACTGCTGTTGTCAGCCAAGTCAACTCACACGATTTTTAGAAGAGTTTTCTGCAGAAATTACTAGAAAAGTATAATCAACTAAGACATATAACAAATATCTCTTTCTAAATAATTCACTGGGTTTTAAGTCATTTTATGATCTATAACAGGACCAAAAATTCCACCTGGAGATGGCCTGGACTCTGCATGCAGAACAGACCACACCATTTCCTCCTCATAAAGTCTTCAATGACTGTCTCACTTGGTCTAGCACAAAGTTTAATCTACAGATGCTTCACCTGTTACAGCAGAACAACACTAAACCAAGAAGTTTCCCACTCTGAGTCTGCTCAGCTATTTGTCACTGAGCTAAAATTTTGCATAACAGAAGAGGGAAACCTCCCCTACCGCATTTGATGAAGTAGAACTTAGCTAATTAAAAGTGAGCTATGGAAAAATCATGTGACACCATTTAATTTCCTAGTCTAACACTTCCTATTTAACATATTTCATGTCAATTTGTGACATTTGAAAGCTCATCAGATGCAACTTACGAATGTTAAGTACTATACAATGTTTTCTTAACCAAAGCAACTGACTCTTGGATATTAAAAAGGTAAACAAGATCATATCTACTTTTCTGTGGAGCACTAAAAGTTACTGTGCTTTTCCTAAGGATATAACAATAGTACAATAATTACAATCAAAGTGCAAAGACAGTGAATGTACCTTAAAAGACAGATGAACAGTTGCATGACACATAAAAGTTGTTCTTCGGAAGAAAAACTTTCAGTTTTGATTTGAGATTTTACACCATTTGGCTGGGAAACCCAGTGTCAATTCATTGTTCATCAGAACAAGGATAAAAATACAGTTTGTTCAACTTTTTTTTCATTAACTAACTGGGATCTGAAATTAAAGGATAGTTTATAAGCACAAATATTTCTTATTATCACAAGATTCCAGAAATGGAATTGAAAGCCAAACAGAACAGCAGAGCCCATTTTCGTGTATGCTGTAATACAATAGACCTCCTTAAAAGGCCTGAAATGGAAAAATTTATATAACCTTGTGCTACAGACAAAGAAACAGAAGCCAGCATACTTGAGATTCTGTATTTTCTTCCAATAAGCCCTCTGTTGTGTTATTATGTAACACCATAAATGTTTAATTTGATTTTGAGTCTTCAAAATGAAATTGCCAGCTGGGCTCCTATTCATTCCTCCAACTTAAGCCAGAAAAGGGCAGAGGCTCAAGCACCCCTCACAGCCATGCAGGCATGAACTGAAAAATTAAAAATCCACTGTACATTTACTTTTTAGATCACTTAGTTCCCCACTCATATTTCCTCTTTGAAAAATTAATCAATGCCTTTAGCTTTGAAAGTAGGCAAATGGCCAGTGCAGTGCAAGATTAATAAATCACGTGTTCATTCCTAAATATAGACAGTTAAGCTCCAACTACGATTCCCAGAACCCAAAAAATGCAATATAAAACGGATTTACATACCACAGTGTAATTCTGGGAAAGTACCCGACCTTAGTCTGAATTACTTTTCTCAGATGGACAGGCAATGCCATGTATGAAGCTGGCTGAATTAACGAGACTACCCTGCTCTCTTACCCAAGACACAATGGAACTACAGAACACATTACTTGCTTTCACTTTAGAAAATTACATATCTTCGAAATTGTTTCAAAATTGTGTGGTAACTTTACAAGGATTACTTTCTTACAGAGTTAGGCTGGGCATGTAAAAGTCACTGACACCAACCAAAGCTGTTTCTAACCCATACTSTTTATAATTTAGATTTCATAATTATAAGTGCAATCCCTTTTCATTATACTTGAATTGCCAAATCTGGTGGGTATTCTTACACCTCCTTTAACTCACATGCAATGTAAAATTTGTTTGTTCTTTTCTACTGCACAAATTTGCATCAGAAGTAGAAAGAAGTTACTGTCCATTACAAACTGAACCGCAAACATCTGCAATATCTAAAACAGTTGTTCAATTACAAACTGTATTTTAATTGCATTTTTGTGAGGTTTTTCCTGAATTAGAAATTAATCTTATTCTAGCAGCCTTTTTTAAACAAACAATACAATTGTTATTAAAAGCCTTTGATTGTTATTAAAGCCCATGGATAAGCCTTTAGATCTATCAGGGAACTACAATCAAGATTTCAGCTCCAAACCACCAATTTCTCAAAGAAATGTTACCACATGTTTAAGAGAATTAACACCATGTATTCAAGTAAGATGTCTTGAAGTTACTTGAGAAAATATTTCAAATTATTTAGAATTAATTACAAATGCTTTAGGAAGTAACTACCTATAAAATTCCAAAGCCTTGGTTGTTAACTCTGGGTTTAGCTTACCTACTCAGTTTTCACAGCAAACATTGATGGAGCTTTGCAAAGTGTAACACACCTGGACTAGCAAACTGGATTTTGATACAGCAATTAAAACTCAGGTTTAAAGTTATAGGTTTTCCCACAAGTTTTACAACAGCATAGAGACAATCCACGCCACTATCTTTTCTTCCTTGTATCTCAGCTCAAAGGACCACGGGATACCTTTCTAGAAGTATCCAAAAAGAGACGTTGTACTATTGTTTTCAGTAATAGGATTTGTGAACCCACACCTCAATTATCTAAAGCTTGGCTTCGTGATGCAAAATTAAYTTTAAAGACGAGGCCAAGCCAGCTCACAGTGTCGTCCTCCTGTCAATTTGCACTGTGTTCGGTTAATATCTCGGTGTCTTAAGGTCCATTTGAGGAAAACCTGCTGAAGGAACTCCCAAAGCCACAGCCCTTCACGGTAAAAGCGGGGGAATCTGCTCGCTGTCCCCGGCCCCGCTGTCCCCACAGCTCCAGTGGCGAGCAGACCCGTCCCGAGGCGGAGAGCCAGCCTGTCAGCCCCTCCGCCGGGACCCAGCGCCCACAGGGACACCCCGAGCCGCCGCCGCGGCGCGTCCGGGCTGAGGCGATGCCCCGAGGCTTCTCCCGCGCCGGCCGGGCGGCCCGAGCCTCCCAACGCTCCCGCAGCGCCCACCCCTCTGCCGCRTCCGCCTCGATCCCAAGCGTGGAGAAGGGGAATGAAGCGGGAGATCGYGACAAGGAGGCGACTTCCAGGGTGAACACGAGTACCGGGAGCAATGCCTGGCTGCCCCAAACTCACCTCAGCCTCCCCTCCGGCTCCGTTTAGCAACCGCCATCTTCACCCAGCCTCCCCCGCCCCATTGAGTTCTCCGCGGCGCAGTGAATGCCGGGAGCTGTAGTTCTATCAGAAGTCGTTCGGTGCCTTTTTCCGCCCCTCCGTTTCTGCCACASAGAGAGAACGCCGAGGGGTCGCAGCGGATGAAGAAGCGCCCCGACACGGCAYGGGAGGACAGCACCGGGGCATGGGGCCGGCTGAGCCCCGCCAGGCTCAGACCGGGAGGGCGGAAGCTGCAGAGGAGGACCACAACTCCCAGAGGCCCTTGCGGCGCGGGCTCGCCGGCTCCTGGGGGCGGCGCTCCCCGTGTGTCCTGCCCGGCCCGCCCCGTGAGGCCGGGTCGGTGCCGCGGGCGGGAGTCGGTGCCGGTGTCCGGCGCCTCCGGCCTGGGCGCGGCGCTGGGCTCCTCTCAGCCATGGACTGAAAGGAGGGGCACGGGAGGGCGAGCGGTGCTGGACGCTCCCGTGAGACCGCGGTTTAAACGCACCTACACAGACCACGATGCCAAACCCTGATGAAAATCAGTGAAACCCAAGGCAGCACAATCTGTTAGTCTGTTTTCCTTGAAATAATACTGCTGTCTTCCAAATCTGATGCCTTTGATGCCAGATTTTCCAGACAGGCAAGGGGAAATCGGAAGTCTTTCATAGAGCCGTTAAGGTTGGAAAAGACCTCCAAGATCGTTGAGGCCAACCTGTAACCCGACACCACCTTGTCAAGCAGACCACGGTGCTGAGTGCCACGTCTGGTGGTTGAACAACATCACCTCCCTGGGCACCCTTTTCCAATGCTTAACTACCCTTTCAGTGAAGAAAATTTTCTGATGTCCAACCTGAACCTCCCGTGGGGCAACTTGAGGCCATTTCCTCTTACCCTGTTGCTTTTTGCCTGGAAAAAGTGACTGACCCCCACCTGGATACACCTACTTTAAGACAGTTGTCGAGAACAAGAAGGTCCCCYGAGTCTCCCTTTCTCCAGGGTAAAAGCTCCGAGCTCCCTCCGCAATCCTTATCAGACTTGTGCTCCAGCCCCTTCCCCAGCACTTTTGTCCTTTTCTGGACATACTGCAGCACCTCAGTGTCRTTTTTGTCATGAGGAGCCCAAAACTGAACACAGGCATTGAGGCGTGGCCTCAGCAGTGCTGAGTACAGGGAGACGGTCAGTGGTCTCACACTACTGCTGTTAAAAAACGGGTCAAGCAGACCAGCTCTTTTTTAATAGCCTTTATYGAAAAACAAGTCTGGCTGGGGGCCCGARGGGTTGCGCACACTGCCACTGCTCCCCACAGACAACACTAAGARGAAAACGTTCAGCTTTACCACACAGCAGAGCTGGGGCTTCCATCCTCATGAGACTCCTGGGAAGACACTGGCTTGGTGTAGGTCTGGGATAGTCCTGCAGAGCAGGTAATATTRGAGTCATGGTGATGAGGCAAGGAGCTCCAGCAAGTAGCTCAATGTTTTCCCTGCTCACTGATGTGATTTTGAGTCCTGTCTGAGCAATGGCTCGCTGGCTCTAAGGGTTTTTCTGTGTCCACTTCACTTCCTCTGGGCACTGTGGTCCATGGGAGTTCTCTGGTTTGCATGTCTGGTGTTGTCGCCATTAGGGGTGTGTGAGGAGAAGCGGAGGCRATGCCCAACAGGAAGGGTACAGTTACAAAATGTGTGCTGGTACGGAGTGGGGGATGAGGGATAGGGGTAAAGGTACACAAATGAATTTATTCAACAATATTTAACAAGTAAACTTGGAACAGTAACGATAAAGGATAGGGGTAAAAGGGATACAACAACAAGTCTTTAACCTAGTCAACTTGGAACAGTAACTTCTAACGATCACAACTTTAGCCAAGAGCTCCTGTTTTAGGGTTTTATTTTTCACACTGCTGATACAAGCCAGATGCCATTGACCTTCTTGGCCACCTGAGCAAACACTGGCTCATGTTCAGCTGTTGTTGACCAGTACCCCCAGGGCCTTTTCAGCAGCATCTTTCCTGCCACTCTTCCCCAAGCCTGCAGTGCTGCATGGAGCTGTTGTGACTGAAGTGCAAGACCTGGCACTTTGCCTTGTTAAACCTCATACAATTGGTCTTGGCCCATCRATCCAGCCTAWAACCCTAAAAGCCCGTTTYCTGTTGTAGTAGTTCCTTCTGAAGGAGGACATGTCAATCCATTTGAGTTTATGTCTTTCACCGACTTCAGTTCTGCTTATGTTCCATCTGTTAAAAACTAGTATTTAATTTTCTTRTGCTTCTGAAAGTACTTGAAACTTTCCTTTCACCAATAGTAGAAACAGGATCAGTGTTTCACTTGTGTTCCTTGAAAAGAATCCCTAAAAATGTGARACTGAGGAAGTGAGATGTCTACATGTCTCACAGTTTTCAGCAGTATCCAAAGCATGTTAATTTGCAAAAATTGGACAGACTCTCACATGTGGGTGCAACTGAGCAAATTAAAGGAGTAAACTGTAGTTCTTCTTATTTGTTTATGTTATTTCTGAAATACAGCTTGTGGCTTTGAACTCTTGGAGCCAAACATAATGAAAGTGATAAAACAGTGAACAGTCACCCTTCCACAGATATACGTATTGAGTCACTGCCTGCAAAGCAGAACACGTTGGCATTAGCAGCCATTTTATTAAGGTTTCTGCCARCAACAGTCAGAACTACATAGATCTACATTTGCCCTTTGTCCTTTAAGTACAGCTGGTGATAATAATCCTCCTCATTTTCTGAAACCTAGAGGAAAGTTTGTTTTTTTTTTTTCATCAGCCAAAAATTCAAATGCATTATTATGGTCTTAACTCGTGTCAGATGCAGCTTTAGTTCAAAGRTCGTCCTTCTAACCATCAGCTACAGGCAGTCTGCTCTCTTTATTGAAGTGTTTCATTCCAGCTATTCCTCTCATTTTTCTTTTATCTGTGCATGAGGGCATGCAGGCTCCAACGTTCTCGTCATGCCATATGGTTTCAGCAGAATGCTGGCAAGAAGTGCAATTGCTAGATCTTACTAGTTGTCTAAACAAAACAAGCAGCAAGCCAGGTTGGAGCCACTACCCACAGGTATTAAATGTGACACTGAGAGTAACATCCTGATTTCTCTAAACCAGTTTAAAACAAGTTTCAGTTGCCTGACATTATAGTTTYTGTTTCTGTGATGATTGTTCTTTACTCTCTGGGGGTTTTCAAAATGTTTCCCCCCATTTTTATTGTTTTTAACACATCAGTGAATATGGGGTAGCCTTACAAAGCTCAGATAACAGAATAAATACAGTGTTGGGATTGAGGTTTGTTTGAAGAGAGCTGATACGTTTTAAAGCAGGCCTCTTCTATTACATTATTACATAATATATGTGGTATGTAATATTCAATAAAAGTCAATAAAGCCCTTAGCATAATTATAGTGCTGTTGTTTGGAACAACTGTTTTCCTAATTCAGTTTCAAAACAGAGGAAACAGCTGTAGTCTATGAATATGTATGTGTTGATCTCTTTGAGCTTCCTTATGTATTACGTAATGGGTAGTAAATTTAGTTGTGAATTACAAGAAATTTTCATTTTAGTGAGGGCATCAGAAGAGTATCTAGACACCTTTTTGTCCAACACCAATTTTTCATTTAMTGTCAATGAAAAATGTTACTGATCCTTTGACCACATCTAGGCTGACAATCAAACTACCCAGTAAGATTAAGAAAAAGTTGAATTGCRTACATAAAACATTGCTGCATGGCTAACTTGCAGCCAAACTATCTGGTTTTACACTCTCTCATCCCAAGCCAATCCACGTGGACTGGCCAGTTTTGCTTGAATATCTCCTGAATCTCCTAGAGCAACAGTTTGTACACATGCTGGTCCACATATGCACAAAACTCCATGGCCCAAGTGACCCCTTTTTACAGTTCTTTAAAAAGTGATGGTCATCACTTTGGAGCAGGTCCAGGAGATGGCAACAGAGGTAATTGGAGGCCTGTTCAGCCTTGAGAAGAGACAGCTGAGAGGGGACCTCATCAATGTCTGTCAGTGTCTGTAGGGAGGTGTCAGAGGATGGACCAGGCTCTGCTCAGTGATGCCCAGCAATAGGACAAGAGGCAATGGGCAGAAACTGATGCCCAGGAAGTTCCACCTGAATATGAGGAACTRTGTGGGTGACTGAGCACTGGCACAGGTTATCCAGAGAGTTTGTGGAGTCTCCCTTACTGAGATATTCAAGAACCATCTGAATACAATCCTGTGCCACGTGCTATGGGATGACCCTGCCTAAGCAGGGAAGTTGGACCAGATGACTCACTATGGTCCCTTCCAGCCTCATCCATTCTGTGGTTCTCTGATTATTATATTAGCAGAGCTTTTAGAGCTTTCACTTGAGTAGTATCTGAAGTGTGAGACAGAAACATCTTGCTCAGCAGCCAATAATAAAATGTGAATTGCATGAGTAATTTGGCAGCAGCAGTTCTGCGTTTTCTGATTGGATTACTAAGTCACCTAAGGCTGCAATCAAATGTTCAGTATTTGCAGCAAGCAACAAAAAGTACTTCAATTTGAAATGCTCATGGAGGTTCAAAAGGCAGCAGGAATTATTAGCTAGCATTAGATGGTCTAAAAAAATGAGCTCTTCAAGAAGTTTTAAAGAAAAAAATAAAGTAAAAAAATCCCAAATAAATTAATGTACTTCAACAACAATATAATGCAGGAATGGTAGAAAGTTGATAATGCTTTTATACCTGTATAAGAAGGATACTGTTAAGTTTAAAATATTGCAGATAAAGAAAAAGAGATAAGGAAATGTTCAGCACTCATTAACAGAAATGAGTAATGACTGGATTAGTGAACATTAATAATCCAGTTGCTGAACAGTTATAATCCATTATAATACTAATTTCAGCTGAAAAAMCAGGAGTTTTCATAGCAATGACTCCATTGCTTGCTTAGCTACCACTAAAGAAAGCCACTCACAGGCATTTCATGAAACAAAAATGAAATATTTTAACTATATAATAAGCCACCAAATAATCATTTTTTCAATATGTGTTTGTTGACATATTTTTCCAACCTTGCATTTTTATGGTTGATTCTATAAATGGGTGGCAACTACAACATTTTATTACAATCCAAACGTAGTTGATGATAAAAGATGTTTCTACCAGCCCCATGTAGCCAGTGCAAAAGTCTAATGGGAAATAGAGGCTGACAGTGGACTRTCAAGGCCTAAATGAGGTCACACTGCCTCTGAGTGCCGCCGTGCTGGATATATTGGAATTCCAGTATGAGCTGGAGCCAAAGGCAGACAAATAGTGCCACAATTGATATCACTAATGCATTTTTCTCAGTCTCTCTGGCAGCAGAGTGCAGACCACACTTTGCTTTCACTTGTAGGGGTGTCCAGTATACCTGGAATCAACTGCCTCATGGGAAACACAGCCCAGCCATCTGCCAYGGACTGATCCAGACTGTACAGGAAAAGGGTGGAGCTCTGGAACACCTGCAATACATTGATGATATCATTGTGTGGGCAATACAGCAGAAGAAATTTTTGAGAAAGAAAAGAATCCAAATTCATCTGAAAGCTGCTCTTGCTATAAAACAAAGTAAGGTAAAGGCACCTGCTCAGGTGTGGCAGGAGTCTCCCTTCTACCACAGAAGAGCTTATCTGTTCTGTCTGCTGGTGTGACAACTCTGGGCATTCTCCCCCTCACGTGAATTGATAAAATAACCCAGGCTGGACATTTGTCCRGTAGGGAGTAATCTCTGGTGCCAGAGGTGGAATTCCTAGCTGATGATAAACATCTGACCTTGAGAACAAGTTGTAGGGAGATAAGCTGGAATTTCCGACTGACAGCCACTTCACTTTACAAACTATGAGAGCTACAGAAAATTTTCACAAAACCAGAAGTCTCCTACACACACCCTGGAAATGTGTAGGCCTTTTCCCTGAAGTTAGGATGCAAACGTTGTGGTTACTTCCCTGGGAATTGAATGAAAGGATTCCATGTGTACTCCATCATTAGTTCAGTGGTAAGCTACATTGACTCAATCTATACTATTTCTTTGCTATCTGTAATATAGGTACCTTTTTATCCTGCRCTGTATTTTTTTATCTACTCGTATGGCCCAAAAGTCATGCCACTGAGGAACATCAAAACAATGAATAAGGCAGGTAGCTAAGCTTGCCAAAATTGGAATACCTCAGGTGGATGAAGACTGTGATCAAAAGGGTGAGCTATTTATAGCCTCATGGGCCCATGAAGTATCAGGGCATATAAGAAGGGATTCCACATAAAAGGCTCATGATGGAGGGGTGGACCTGGCCRCAAAAGCCATCACACTCATTTTTCAGGGATATGAAACATGTGCTGCAATCAAGCCAGCCATGCAAGTGAAAAATCTCTTTGAACAGAGGGCGGTGGGTGGCTTTCTGATCTGGTGAGGCCTGGCAAATTGACTACGTTGGACCACTGCCACAAACACACCAAGGCAAGCTGGCTGGAAACATATCCAGTAAACCATGCAACTGCTCAAAACACTTAGGCCTTAAGAGACAGATTTTGTGGTGACATGGTACCCCAGAGAGAGYTGAGTCAGACAATGGGACTCATTTTGAAATAACCTTATCAACTCTTGGGCAAAGAAACATGGCATTGAGTGGATGCATCACATCCCCTATCACCCACAAGCCAGTGGGAAAATTGAGAGGTATAATGGACTGCTGAAGACTATGTTAGAAGTGTTAGGTAATGGGGCATGGAAACACCGGGATGCAAATTTATCAGAAGCCACTTGGCTGATCAATACTGCTAACCACCCTGGTCCTGCCCAGGCTAAACCCTTACACACTGTGGGAGGGGATAAGGTCCCTGTACTACACATAGGGAAGGGGTTTGAGAAGTCAGGATGGATTTCTCCTCCCATGAGAAAAGGCAGACTCATTCATGGAATTCTGGGTGTACTTGGTGGCTAATGTGTAAGGATGGAGTGACCCAGTGTATAACTCAAGGAGACTTAATCCTTGGGGAAAAATAATCTCTGGTGTAAATTTTAAGTTGTAGTAARTAAAGCAGCAGGAATGACATGAATTTATGAGAATGAATATTGTGAGGAACAAGGAAAATGCAGTGATGATCTGAACCAGGCTGCTCTTGGTGCCCAATGATCAAGTGTGCTGCTTCTCCTGTCCTGACCACCCATCCTGATGAAATGGAGCCCAAGCCATGGATCTGGAGGGGTGAAGGAAGCCCATGAAATGGCAAAATAATATTTATCTGTGAAAGGGTGGTGGATAGAGGTTAATGAAAATCTGTGTTGGTTATGGAGATGGTTTAGGGACGTGCTTTAAGTTGTATGTGTGGGTAAAAAAGGATTGCAATAATGAGAAATAAATAGAACCGAACATTTGGAAGATGTATAAATTATGTGGGATTTGAGTATGACTCAAATAGTATTGAATAAGGGATGGACATTGTATTGGGTCTGACTGAAGTAGAGTTCATTTTTCCTTAGCAGCCCTCACAGTGCTGTGCTTTGCATTGGTAGCTGGAGGGGTGTTGATAACACAGTGGTGTTTTGGCTACTGCTGAGCAGTGCTGGCACAGCATCTGCGGTCTCTAGCATTCTGCTCCCCTGTCAAGGGTCTGGGAGTGGGTAAGATCCTGGGAGGGGGCACAAGCAGGCCAGCTGACCAAACTATCCAGAGGGATATTTCATACCATATGACATCACCTCAGATATAAAAGCTAAGGGAGGGAGGAGGAATGGGGGGCATTTGTTATTTAACAATGTTTGCCTTCCAGAGCAACTGCTCCACGTGTTGAAGCCCTGCTTCCCAGGAAGTGATCACCAATGGGAGGYAGAGATCAATTTTTGTTTCCCTTTGCTTATGCACTCACAGACCCTAAACTGCCTTATCTCCACCTAGCAGTTGTTTTCCATCTTATTTTTCTCTCCCCTGCCCTACTGGGGAGTGACAGAGCAGCTTGGTGAGCACCTGGCATCCAGCCAAGGTCAACCCATTACAGCATTGTTAAACTGCAGCGATAAAATCCCCAGGGCCTGTGTTAGGACTTTCACTCTGTCATTGTTAATTTGTCAGGAGCCACGGTGGATGCAAACTGACRATATTAACCAGCCGTGAAAAGCAAAGCAGAGAGTTCATGCCAATTGCACACCCCAGACCATCCAGTAGCTCCTGCTTGATATCAGTTTTTTTCCCCAGTCTCAAGTGAGAGTTCTCAGTGACAGCTCTGCTCACTGGAATGACAGCTGTCAGAGGGACAGCAAAAATAGATTGGATTGATTACATTTTTTAGAAATTCCCAGGAAGTGCTGAGCAGCCACTGACAGAAAAGTCTTGCAGATGTCTCAGAGCAAAAATCTTAAAATTGCAGCCCAAATCCCCACATACCTTTCAAAACCATGGCCATATATACTTGGAGAGTTAATTCCACATCATGTCAGTATTACAGAATCCTCAAGGGAGTAAGAAAGGTTCTCACATGACATGTATCTACACATATATGTATTTGGCAACAAATAATAATTTATGATTCACAGAGGTTTTATTCGTAAGTCATTAATTGCCTTAAAGATGCTTTGCAACACAGTTATTCAGAGGAAATGTTCTTATTCCATTGGATTACATATTTTGATCCTTTCTGTCATCAGAAGTGTCTATAATTATGATTTTTCTGGCAGATTGAAGAAATCTTGATAGATTTCATTTTTAGAATAGGCAGTGTTTCTATAAGTAAATGGGGTTATAGTACCATATTTGAGTGAGGTCTGTGTGATTAAAATTTAACTTGTCCAACTAAGGGCAGAAGGGGAATGAAGTACAGAGCTTTCACCAAAGGAGTGGATGGCAATGGCATGCCTCAAACATTCCATGTGAAACTCAGATTTCCTGAAATGTTATCTGTGAGCTAGTCACGTGCACAAGTGGTCACACTGCAGCATTTTATGCACCAAAATCAGCAACTTYGTATTAGTCAAGTTCCCACTCTCTTCTACTGAGCTGCTGATGTATCTTGGCATATTCTGTGGATCTTCACTTGATGTGTTCTCTWCCCTTTGCTGAAAAATAGGAAAATAATGTCAAAAATTTTTATTACCATAACATTCAAAAAATAGAATCTAATTATTCTCTTCCATTTTCAGTCTTGGCTAGATTATATTTTTTTTTGGGAACCAATTAAAACCCACTAGAAAAGAATGAATGTGCTCCAAGAATCTTTGCTTTTGCTGCAAAATCTATTTATTCYGTGTCATTTTAAGTACTGACAACAAATAATGAACATTATGTCCCATAACTTCTTTTTTTCTTTTTCAAGGTTTTTAARGCTTTTACAATCACACTGATCAGTCTCTAATAAGTTGGGAACCAACAGGTCAATTTTAGACACTGATAGAAGACTCATAAAGTGGTTCTGGAGGTTTTGTGAGAAACTGTAAAATGGTAGACAAAAGTGAACTGAATTCATGACCTCACTGAGAAAAAGAAAAAGCCTCACATGAACTCAGTATTTTGTTGTGGTTTTTGGCCTGACTGTGCTGTGCCTAAGAGCTGCAGACACAACCAACAGCAGACAGCACAGATATAACACCAAGCCAGGCCTGACTGTGCTTCTTTCTTCCCAGATGGCAGTGAGGGAATGTGGGGGGGGGTGACTACTAAAATATCATGGAATGACATCATGATGAAAATAAGAGAAGAATTTGAATTATCACAGTGCAGGTACAGGTATGTAAACCCACACAAAATCAAGATTTACTGGTTCCACTGTTCACCAAAAAAAAAAAAAAAAAAAAAATCTTGCTAATACATTTTGAATGAAGATATGTCACATCCATAAAAATAACCAAATGACCAAGTAACTTTCTAAACGGCCTGTGGATGACAGCCTCCACTGAGTAAAAAAAGACCTAATTTCCTATCACAGTGGGCCAGATTCTCAGCCTGTGTGAACTGGCAGGATTAATACGAAATTAATTGAGTTGTGCTGACCTAATGCCAATTTTCCCACTGGTTTAGGATGTTAAAAATACTTCCTAGGAAATACATAAAGTAAATAATAAAAGAAAAAGGCAGGAAGTCTTGGGAAAATGGACATAAAATTATGTTAAGGCAGTAAAATATTGACTACTTTAAGAGTATTAAAACTAAGTAGGATATTCACCCCTTTCTATCCCAAGACATTTCTCAGGTTTCTTTACCCTATGTCAGGAAATAGGGTGTGCTTGGAGGGAACACCTGGGCTGGGGCAAAAGCCAGAAGCACAAGAAGGAGACTGGGGCTGTGCAGAGGGGTCAGTGATACCAAGAAACACAGAGTGGCACTGGGGGAGCTAAACCTGGGAACCCCTCTTGGTCGAAATGCACAGGTTGAAATTCACAATCTATGCTCACCACAGTATTCTCCCTCCTGTGCTAGGAACAGGCACAGGAATCCCACTACCCCTCTGCTGATACCTCATGTTTGTAGGAAATGCTGGCTCACTTGAAATACTGGGGTTAAGGGTAGCTAACAAATGCCTTGGGTCAACTCACGTAATTTCATATATTTTAAAAAATAAATTCCCCCCTGTTACAAGTGCAGATAAGCCTAGAAGATTTTTTTCAGCTGTATTATAATGTTTAACCCACTCTGTCTTTTTAGATAAATTTTGAAATAATGCGACAAAATCTGGAGGAGATTTAGTTTTGAAAATACAGTGTAGATGTAATTTTTTTTCCTATTTTTTGMAGTAATTTTTATTTGGCACATACATCAGATTTGCATTTTCCTGCAGAGTTACAATGTGGGCAATGGATAAATAAGTCACAAGCTCTATTTAAGAAATGCCAGGAGGTGGCGTGTGCCTACCTAATTTCCTCCCTCAGACTCAGGCACAGTTTTGCACTGCACATATCTATCAAATATATGCATTTGCTTCCACTTGGATTTTTGCCACATTTTAGGTATATAGCAATTAATGTTTACCAAAAGAGAAACTCTAATTTGTTTGCTCATTGCTGTTCAGTGTGTGCCCCAGTGGAGCATTTGTTACCTCTTCAGGTTTTGCTTTTGTAACTTAATTTCCTGGTGGACTTTTGCCTTAGGGCTCATCAATACTTATTTCCTCACTAAATGTACATGCTAATTTGCTTTTTACAGCGCCTTTTTGAGAYTGAGTAGATAAGACACTTTTACTGCATTTGAATTGAGGCACAGGCAGATTAAGTTTTGGGACATAAAGTTTGCAATGCAGAAAACAGGTTTTTCTTTCTGGAATTTTGTCCAGAAGGGCAATTGTAACTGCTCTACCAAGTGGTCCTTTGCAGAAAAGCAGTCACTGTCAATACCTATCCAATGATTTMCAGTGCCTCCAGAAGTTTCCCCTCTAGTCCTGTCTCCTAGATCTAAGGTTCATCTTGTTTTTTAATCCCTCTGCACCACCATGAGTGGAGAGGAGTGGGTGTTGTTGGGTTTTTTCCTTGAAAAAATTGCAAAATTGTAAGCCTCTCCTCTCCTCTCCTCTCCTCTCCTCTCCTCTCCTCTCCTCTCCTCTCCTCTCCTCTCCTCT
>QVAJ01000053.1:2883705-2894329 GCA_003546035.1 Mixornis gularis | reverse complement strand
TCCCCTCCCCTCCCCTCCCCTTCTTTTCCATGTATTTAGTTATATGAATATGCCAAGTTCATAAATAGAAAACTGTGGTAAAGGTGTTGCTTTATCTAGTTTGTGTTGGATGCAGCAGCCTGGGAGGAGGTCATGCCCTGACATGACATCTGTGACTGCCAAATCTGGGACTGGTTTCAGCTTTGCTCTCAGGTGTGCCAGCTGGTCCTACATGCTTGCAACCTGATTTTGTGAGCCATATGTCCTTTATTAAGGGCTCACATTAGGTGCCACCCTGAAGACAAAATTCCTTAGGGCCAGAACTGATGAAAAAGTTGGCAGCCAGGAAGGCCAGCATTTCCACAGCTAGGTTACTGCTGTCTGTAAAGTAGCCTGATGCTGTCTATTATTCACATTCTTTTTCTTTAAGCACTGGMATTTATTAATTTTGCCCAGAGTGATCTAGAACTTGCCCAGTCAAATGTCTTGTTGTGCTGTGTATATCTTAGTTCTCTGAGGCTTATTCCTGCTCTCTGGGAACAATTCATCTTTCCCAAGCTGATTGAGATGCCCAATGAAAGAGTGAAGGACTGAGCATGTRTTTAAATACAATGGAATCTGACTGAAAAACCCAAACCACACAAAAAATCTAAAGAGGACATAGTTTTAAAATGCAGCTTGATGTGTTTCTGAACTCTAAAACCACTTCAAGAAATGCTGTTCAGAAAATCACTGACAGGATTTCTTTCTGACATTACTTTGCCTGACAGAAGGAAATTAAGTGAAGTAAGCAAGATTTGTATACATGTGAACAGACAAAATTTAGCTCTGAGTTGTTCATCTGCTGTGACTGCAGCAGAAAGTACTATCTGACCATATTCTGTTCTTTATCTTGGTATGATTTTGACAGAAGAGAGATGACATTTATCCTGTATTTAACACATCTCAGGAAATTCTTTAAAGTTTTAAATAGAAAAATATCTATAGCCCTTTCAAACCAATCCTGCCTCTGTGAATAGGTAATTACTGAGATTAAACAAGTGTCTCTAGATTGCTTATATATTCCAATTGCTTCTATTTTCTGCTGGCTTTATGATTTGCCTTCTAAAGAAAGCATGAAAGAGATATTTGCTTTGCTTTTGAAATAGCCTGCAGAAGATATAACTTTCATTTCAGGAATAGCAACAATTTGTTGTTTCTGAAGAATAAAAACTTTATTTTGCAATCTTGAACTGGTTTTCACTTCAAAGTTTCTGAAGCAAGAGAGCTTGTATGTATTTTTAATCTTCTAAATTGAAAATCTCATAGTATTGAAGAAAATAAAAGCAGCAAACAAAAAATTCTAGTTGAGATACAAGAATAGTGTGACTCTTTTCTCCAAGAAAAGTGTCATTGATGAAAGAAATTGCTGTGCCTGATACTCAATCCTAGTTCTCAACACTTGCAGCAATAATAGCAGTAAATTTTTTTAGTCCTTTAGATTGTACTGTTGGAGATGTTCTGTCCTTAATCTAAGATTGTAAATATGAATAAACCATGATCCTGCTGACAGATACTCCTTTGACTTTAGCAAAACAGTGATTACATTCACAAGTCTTTACAGCCCAAACATGAACAGCACTAAGCACAAACCTTAGGTTTGCTTATTTCTGTTTCTGAACTTTACTGAATTTTAGTTACTGAATTTGTCAGGAAGAAATTGTTGTGAAAATTTTCTTTCTTTCTTTCTCTTTCTTTCTCTTTCTTTCTTTCTTTCTTTCTTTCTTTCTTTCTTTCTTTCTTTCTTTCATGAACGACAAAAAACATGAAAAATGATGCATAATATTTGTCGTACTTGTGCCTAAATTTTGAGTAGTATATTTAATATACCTGAATATATAAATTTATTATACCTGTGCCTGAAGGGAACTTAAGCAGAGGATGAGGCAAGACTATTTACAAGAGCATGTAGTGACAGGATGAGGGGAAATGGGTTCAAGTTGAGAGAGAGTAGGTTTAGATTAGATATGAGGAAAAGGGTCTTTACTGTCAGGGTGGTGAGGTACTGAAACAGATTGTCCATAGAAATGGCCCATCCCTGGAAGTGTCCAAGGCCAGGCTGGATAGTGCTTCAAGCAGCCTAGTCTGGTGGAAGGTGTCCCTGCCCATGGCAAGGGTTGGAACAGRATGATCTTCAAAAGTCCCTTCCAACCCAAGCCATTCTGATTCTATGGTAATGCCTTTTATCCAAAGAAGCTGGACAGATTTTACAAATACAGACTCTGCAAGAATCTCTTCCCTACTACTTTGTCTTCCAAACATTTGTCAGGTTTCTTGCCCATGATAATAGTCATTTAAACTGTAAATGGGTCAGTGACTAAAAGGCAGTTGCATCATTCTCCTTAAGCRTCTGAATTTTTTGTTTGGAAGTTATACTTGTGTTTTCTCTGTATGGAGACCAGAAAATGGTGAATAGCTCTTTGCTTCCTTTATAGGCTATTGTTCAGAACCTGTTGATATATGGAGAGAAAAGAAAATAGGTGTGACCATTGGAAGCACCATTCTTTGTTTGTCACATGATTTTCTTTTTAAAGTATAGATTTTAATCCCTATGTAATGTTTTGAATCTTCAGACGAACAAAATGAAGTAAAGTAAATATCTACTTTTATCTTAAAGGACTCCTAGAAGCACTATATCCTGTTGTAACTATACCAATATCCTGTAGACGTCTTACTTTTAATTTATGGAAGTATAACTGGTTACTCTAATAGCAGTCATTTCTTTCCTYCCACTAATATTGTTTTGTTTTTCAGATAAGTGCATAGAATCAGCTGACAAAAACTGTGTGTAAYTTTTACTGCATATTGTATTTTTACTCTGCTGTGCAGTGGTTTGTATGCATCATTAAAATGTGTGGTTCAAAACAAAATATACTGTAACACCAGGAATATTACATGGCAAAAATTTGTGGAGACAAGTGTAGGTCATCTGGAGCTAAAAGATTCTTTTTCAGGATTTGTTAATTTTTGGGTTTTTTTAATGTTACAGAAAGGCCTGTTTAAAATGACTCTGTCCAAGACATAGGAGTGGGATTCTAATTTACCACATAATTACTTGCTTGGTGATTATGCACAATATCATCCAAGTGAGATGCATTTGATTTTTCACTTGTTAGCCTTTTACTAACATTTATCAAATCTTCAGGACTTCAAAATCTTTCTGAAGACAGATTTGTCAGATTCATCTCTTTCCCTTCCTCATTCTTTCCCTCCTTCCCTTTTCTATGATGGCATTCATTCTGCAGTTGAAAAGTAATTCCATCATGTGTGGCATTAGTATGACTAATCTTAGATGACAGTACTATATCCTTATGGTTTTTGAAAACAGAAAAGCTGATTTCACAAAGAAAGCTTGACAAAATGAAAGTTCTGTCTTAGATTCACTCTGTCTTTCATGTTATGTTTAATTAATCTTGTTATCTATATTCTAGTGTAAAAGAAAAACATTGTTTACGAGAAATGTTTCTCCCTTAGACCTATCCTAAAATTTACATTGCTTGTAACAAGGAAATAATTATTAGAAATCAGTTATTTAAAATAAACCAAAACGATCAATATGTATATTGAAGAGTAAACCACAACTACAACCAAAAATTACTGCTCCCTGGTGTAATTGTCAGCTCTCCAGTCATTTCCTGACCACCTTCAAATATCTTACAACTACAAATACTCTTGCAAATAAATCTACCCAGGTTTAGCCTCTACAGGCATAAGATAAAATGTTTGCTTGTCACTGCTCATAGTTGATGTGTGTCACCCACGAGATGTATTAACAGAATTTGCAGTCTAATCCATCTTCACTATGGTTTACGCTGGCAATTCTATTATCTCCAAGTGCAGGAGCTCATTTTGGACAGTGTCCAAATAATTGATTTGAATGTTTGATCTGACTTCTGTCAGGGAATCTAAACATGTTCTGGTCCCACACAAATGGCCTGTGGTCTCAGGGATCATCCTACAGCTGCTGTGTTGCTCTTTTTGTATTTTAAAAAGCTACAGACAACAGGCCTTAGTTTACAACTAGTGCTTGCGCTCTTGATTCTTAAATGAAAGCTGAGTGAGACATTTTTTTTTTTGTATTAACAATAACATTTTTTATGACAATATTAAAAGAAAACTCTACTTTTTTTTCCTGGTATTGTATAAAATGCAAAAGATTAACGTCTTCTCCTACTACTTTTAGACAGATATTGGTCATTAATTGCAAACTTCTGATGCAATTACTCAGTCACTTTCATGTTCCCTCTACTTATTATTGGCTCAGAAGGTACTTTAATATTCCCTGTACTCTTTCAAAGGGTAGATGGAAAGCATTGCTGTCAAATAATCAAAGCCTTTCTGACAGGAAGGTTTTATCTCCCTATTTGACCTTTTTTAAAGGAATAGTTTTCCATAAGCCCCTCTTTCCTCCCAGCTATAGTGCTATAGAAGCCATGTGCTGTAAGAGACTTAGTATTTCCTACCTCATCAGTCCCATTCCACAGAGAAGTGGTCCATAAAATTACAGCTTTCCACTTGGCTGACTGCACACTATCATTTTGCTCTGTCATGGAGCAAAACTTCATAAAGTGAAAGGAGGAATAAAAGTAAATGAAGTAAAAGGTGTGGTTTTTTTTTTTCCCAGGGACTCTGTGTAGTGACAAGAAGAAACTTTACTTACAAGTCAGAAGARCCATAGAATCACAGAATGGTCTGGGTTGGATTGGACCTTAAGGATCATCTTGTTCCAGCACCCTGTCATTAGAGTTTTTGAATTTGAGGCAAGTTGAAATTGAAAAAAAMCCCCAACAGTTGTTTGACATTTATCCTTGACTTCAACCTTCATTTTACTTCTTAAAAATGACTAAGAAATTGAAAGACTCCAGCAACCTTTAATCTTCAGTCTCGTAGGCTTGTATTAGGGAGTTCTATAAATGGCTGTTCAAAGCAGATGGAAATGGTTGGGGTTTGTGGTTCCCTCCCATAGCATTCTCCCATAGCATTCATTAGAAATGTATTATTGTRATAACCTGTCCAACCTGAAGAATATTTTCCCACAACTCTCTATGTATTTGAAATTCTTGACAGATAACAATTTTGATCAGCAGAGCTTGAAAAGGTCCTTCCTTTAATTCTGAGAATAGATTACCATGATAYCATTAACTAAATGGTAGCTGGGTGAAGCTATGGCAGGGACAAGGTAGGGGACAGGACCTGAGGTAAAGGTTGGTGAACAACTTGAGGACTAKGAATAATTTCTCTGTGCTACTCCCTGAATGTTATCTCAGGCACAGMATTTCCTCCCAGCTATGTCTTCAGCTGTGATGGCTGTCTGGAAAGGTGACCTACTTACATCCCATCTCATGCCTTGCTGAGGAATAACACCCAACAGATCAGGAAATTGCTACAAGAAATGAAAATCTTAGCTGAACACTCATCAGGTGATGGGGTGGTAGATTTCCTGTGGTGATGAGTGTGGTGAGAAAAGAATTGAGGGCAGTAAMTGATGTCACCCAGGCTGCTTTATTGTGACTTTGAATTCAAAATGACAAGCAGTTCAAAAAGGCCACCCATTACAGCTTTCCCCTTAATGTGTGAAGTCTCCTTAAATTTCAAGCTAATTCAGCATGCTATGGAATGTGCTAACAAATCCTGTATTATAGACTTCGACTTCTATGGTTATAAAATAAATTGTTATGGATACATTGTTAAACCTGCAGAAGTGAATGGAGCATATTGATGATAAAAGGTAGACAATTCCTCATCTATAACACGCTGACTCACCCTTCAGTGTTAAATTGAGTGTTAGAGCACTCTAGATTATTCTGATAACTTCTGTCTCTGGAGAGAATCCAAGAAAGATGAAGCTGGGGTGAGAGAAACATAAAGGATGAAGGGAACGTCAGTACCATTCTTTAATCACCCACTTCTACTGATCCTGAAAAAGCCTGGTTTTGGCCCCATCAGCAGGTCTCAGACACCAGGGAGGCKTAAGACCATTCTCCACAGTACTTCTTGCACCCTTCATGGGCTGCTGTTTGATGGGAGTAAGGGAAGGGGCCAGASAGATGACAGGACACTGTGCCTGCAAGCTGTGGGGTACATTTAGAATTGGGAGATCAAAAGCAGGAAAAGGCACCAGGCTTCAAATATTTGCATTTCACAGAATAAATTCCCAGTGTTCTGCCCTCAAGGAAGAACTGGAATTTCAGAAATATTTAAGGGATAAGAGTAGCCCTCTTCCAGACATAGATTCTGTCTTTGCTAGAGCTGACCCAGTTCTTCTTTAGTGAGACAGTATCTCACTAGAATAGCAACGTCTCAGTTCATACACAGCATCCCTTGCCATTGCTAAGATTCAGAATATAATTTAGTTATAAATATAGCTATTAATTTCAGGATCTCTAGGGATATGCTGAGAAACTGATGCCTAGTTCCTGCATTACTCTATGATGTGTTTTACGCAGTCAGATTGCAGAAACATTTTTTATACATTTTGTAGTTTAGATTAATAAGTGTATTTGCAGGAAATTAACTTTATATCAGAACATTTTGCCACRAATTTACTCTTCCCTTAAACTTGTTGGCTGGATGAATTTATAAAGTACTCTTGTCATAAATAAACATGTTCTCCATGAGCAGGGACTTAGGACTTTGCCCCTTCCCTTCTGTGTTCTTAGGGGCATCAGTTCTTAGGTTCCCCATGTTTGGGGCAGGACCAGTAATKGCAACATCATGTATAAAGAACATTCTCTTCTACTAAAAAAAATGTACCAGAGAAAGATATTCTGGTAATATTGCAGACCGGAGACATCCTCCTACCTTCTGTCTTGGCTGTTATGGTGCTTGTAGTGCCAGCGATCCAAGCACTGAAAATGTATTAATTTGCTGTGCTTATTGTCCTGCTTCTGCCAAACTGTGAGGCTGGCTTAACTATCATCAGATTTAAGCAATAATAGCAAGAATTAGATTCTTCTTATTTCCTTCAGATATCTGAGACTTATTTTTACACCTGCCTTGTTTCAAGCTTTTACTCATGGCAAGCAGAGACAACTTCTTATGTAGAACTTTATTTCTAAAATCCAGTAGTCAGGCTTTGCCAGATAAGTAAAATTATGGAATCACAGAATGGATTGGGTTGGAAGGGAACCTTGAAGATCATCTGCTTCCAGCTCCACTRGTGTGGGTAAGGGACACCTTGCACTAGACCAGGTTGTTCAGCTGTCCAGCCTGGCCTTGAATTCTTCCAGGGATGGAACAGCCACAACTTCTCTGGGCAGCCTGTTCTGATGTCTCATTATCCTTACAGTGAAGAATTCRTCCTAATATCCAATCTAAACTTACTTTCTTTCAGTTTGAACGCATTCCCCCTTGTCCTTTCTCTACATGCTCTTGTAAATAGTCTCTCTCYATCTTTCTTGTAGGCTCCCTTTGGGTACTGAAAGGCCACAATTAGATCATGCCTAAGCCTTCTCTTTTCCAGATTGAAAAATCCCAGTTTTCTCAGCCTTTCCTCATGGAGAGGTGCTCCAGCCCTCTGATCCTCTTGGTGGCCCCCTCTGGACTCACTCCAACACAACTCCCCAGAGTTGGACCCAACACTGCAGGTGGGGTCTCACCAGAGCAGAGCAGAGCAGAGCAAGGCAGGGCAGGGCAGAGCAGAGCAGAGCAGAGGGGCTGAATTCCCTCCCTCACTTGCTGCCCATGGTGCTCTGGATGCAGCCCACGATACTTTTGGGTTTCTGGGCTCCCAGGACACATGGCTGGGTTATATCCAGTCTCTCATCCACCAGGAGCCCCAAGTYCTTCTTGGCAGGGCTGCTCAATCTGTCCACTCATCAAATCTATCTCTCTCCAATTTAGAGAGAGGGAAGTTGTGGGAGTCTGTTGTGTCAAAGCCTTCACAGRAATCCYGATAAATGATATCTRTAGCCCTTCCCTGTTCCACTGATCTAGTCACTCCATCATAGAAGGCTACTGGGTTGGTCAGGCAGGACTTAGCCTTGGTGACAGTGTGCTGGCTGTCCCAAATCACCTCCTTGTTTTCCATATACATTAGCTTTCAGGAAGATCTGTTCATGATCTTCCCAGGCAAAGAGGTGAGGCTTACCAGTTGGTAGTTCCCAGGGACCTCCTTTGTATTTTTAAAAATGAGGATGATGTTTCCCTTTCTCCAGCCATTCAGGACTTCACCTGACCACCATGACTTTTCAAATATCATGAAAAGTGACCTGACAACACATCAGCCAATTCCCTCCAAACTTRTTTCTGGTTTCACTTTCTCAGTGATGTCCACCAGCTGCTGGTTCAGCTCTTCAGCATSCCATTGGGCATCACAAACACTTTGGKACCCTAAAAGGTCTCTTCACAGTTTTCCAGTTTTTACCTTTTCATATTTGGCCCATATCTAGGCCATCATGGCTGTGAGAAGCGTTGGATCAGTCACTGGGAGGTTCATGTCCAAATGGATCTSAGTGAGATCATGGCTATTCAGGACAGGTTCCTTAAGGAATTCATCATGTTCTAGCAGCTTTTTCAGTTTGCTACGAGGTCTTCAGCCTCACTCATGATCCACTCCCTGAAGGAGCCCACCTTGAGCCTCACCTCAGATCCACCTGGAGCAGCAGGTTAGCTCTCCTGAAGCCCCTGTCTGCATTCTTATTCRCTGCCCTGCTTTTTTCCTCACCTGATACTGAACTCTATGATCTCCTGGTCACTGCAGCCAAGGCTGCCTCTGACCTTCACATCTCCAGCAAGGCTTCCCTGGATGTTAGTATGAGGGAGCAGCACACCTTTCCTTATGGGATCCACAATTTTTTAAGCATAACCTCCATTTTTCTTGTGTAATAAAGAGACTTAAATGCCTTAAATACTACCTTCTATCTTCAAGTTTTGTAGTTGAAGAACTGCCTATAATGATTAATCATGCCAAGAAGCTTATGGAGTATCATTTCATTAACAAAGGTTCAGATTTGCATCACTGACAGCAAAAACATGTGCTGCTGAAGGTGTGGAACATCACAATTGAAAAGAAGGTTTCAGAGATGATTTTGAATTTGTAACTGATGTGAAGTACAAGAGAAAATCAGCTGATGCACACTTCGTGCTGCACAGATCTCTCAGTGAGAGTGGGTATAAATTCTGTTGGCTGCAACAGGGAAAATAAATACTGTACTGCTCTTGAAAAGAAGTGGTTTGATTGTAACAACCATGTTGTAGGGAGATAGCACTCGCCTCCCCCCCTCTGTCCTAAGCAACACTTAGCAGAAGACAGAACTTCACTCTAAAATGGGCGTGCAGCACCACCTCTCGTTGGGATTGCTTGCTGCAGTGCAATCCTTGCTGCTTCCCTCCTTCCTCCTTCCCGCCCCGCTTGATAAATGTAACAACAAACTGGGACAAGTAGCACAGTATTTTGCTTTTATGAATCTGTAAAAGTGCAATTATTCTGCCTTCCTTGAAGGCTACAGGATCAATGAGCTTGCACATCTCCTGTAGAAGGTTACCACTTGCATCYCTCAGATGAGATAGGATGGTCCACTTGGGCAAACTGCCTGTCAGAAACCTTTCCATGTTGGCACCCCAGGAGTACTCCAGATAGCCAAGTTGCATGCCATATAATCTCTGCCCTGGTTTAACCCTGGTCAGCAACTAAGCCCCACACAGACACTTGCTCATTCCCCCAGCTGGATGGTAGACAGAAYTGGAAAAGCGGAAGTGAGAAGAGTTGTGAGTTGAGATGAAGACAGTTTAACAGGCAAAGCAAAAGCTGAGCATACAAGCAAAGTCAACCAAGGAGTTGATTCACTGCTTCCCATGGGCAGGCAGGGGTCAGCTATCCCTAGGAAAGTAGGGCTCCCTTGTGCATAACAGTGACTTGAGAAGACAAACCATCACTCTGAATGTCTYCYCTTCCTTCTTCCCCAGCTTTATATGCCAGGTACAGCACCATATGGCCTGGAATATACCTGTGGGGTCAGCTGGGGTCMCCTGTCGTGGCTATGTCCCCTCCCAGCTCCTTCTGCAGTTGTTTCTGTGAGGAGCASAAATGGCCTTGGCTCTGTGTAAACCCTGCTCAGCAAAAACTAAAACATCCCTGTGTTATCAATGCTGTTTCCAGCAGAAATCCAAAACTCAACCCTATACCAGCTGTWGCCTTCATCCCAGCCAAAGCAGTACCATCTCTTAAATGAAACTAGGACTGAGAAACGGAACAATTTCCTCTATTGAGAGGTAAGAACGCATATTTAGCTGCTTTGCCAAGGAGGTAGATATAGCAGGAAAGGAACCTCTTAAATYTGATCTGCTAACATCAAAAAAATGATACGGGTAGTAGGCTTGTATGGAACTGTATTTTTCATATAATTCAACCMTCCTGATGATGTTAACTCGCTGTAATTTTAAATTATTTTTTCTTTGAAAGTCACTATTTTRGTATAAAGATAGATCTTCATTTTGGGCTGGATKTYCTGGGTTATAGAGTATATTCAATTTCATCTGCTGAAAAACAGTTGGGRGCGGGTGCCTTTTGATAATGGCCCAAGGGTTAATACCAGGTAGGGCATTGTTCTTATCTTTTTCCATGATGGGCCATTAACACTCTCCCCAAGCTGTTTCCCCTTCCCAA
>QVAJ01000053.1:2744796-2878450 GCA_003546035.1 Mixornis gularis | reverse complement strand
AGCATTACAGGCAACTTCGAAGTGCTGGGAGTTGCTTTGGGCATGTGGAAAGGGATGATCATGGAGATATATCCCATCACTGCCTCTCAGGATGTAAATGCTGCATGTCTGCCCTTGTCAGCACAAAGGTTCACCAAGGGAACTCGTGTGTACAAATGCAAGAAACTGCTAGCAAACCCTGACGGTGAATTTAACAGAATGTAGAATATGTAGTACATTGGTTGGCTGCATAGGTCCTTGGTGGATAAATGCCTGTGCTGAGGCAGATGTCCTGGGGAAAGATATCAGAAGGTTGCAATGGTGTAACTGCCACAGCAGTGCAGAGGGGAGAGGAACATCGGGTTAATTTTCACCTGGTGCTTGAGGAGACTTTGGTCCACCTGTATCCCACTCATGAGTATGTTCTTCTACCTTCCTAGACAGGCTAGAGCCTTTCACCTCTCCTGTTTATGTTTTTAAATACTCATTAAATCCCTGGACATAGATCTAGATCAGTGTCCTGAGCACAGTCACTGGAGAATATTTCACATAGTGCTAAGTATAAAAAAGTCAAACTGAAATCATGCTAAATGAGGATATTAGGAGTATTCACTATAGCCAAATGTAGCATTTGCCTAACAAATCCAAAACTGTTCAAATACTTCTGCCATGCAGATCATTTTATTAAGAAAAAGATATTGATTTGTTTTTCCAAACTGCCATGTTTTCCTGGTCTGTTTGTTCGGCTTATAAGCTGCAATATCAGATGGGGCATTCATCAAGGGTGAACCAACCAGTCTGTGCTGAGGATGGGACCTCCAGATGCCCTGAACTGTCCCCTGGGAATGCCAGTGTTCCTGCTGTCCCCCTCCCCAGGCAGAGGAAATCAGCCTGCTGGAGCAGGGCTCAAAGCAGACAGGGCARCAGGCTGCACACAGCCTTCCCTTGCTGCAGCCCATGCCCTAGCGGAGCTGGGGTCCCCAGGGAATGAAACCAAGCCTATCACTGGAGAAGCAATGTATCAAAGCTCACCTATGATCTTCTCTCCCTTTAATAGCTGGACCATCTGAAGCGCTGCTGGCTCTGTTAGACCTCTGCTTGCAAAGGGAGSTTGTATCTGGCAGGTTTGCTTGACTGAATAAGAAGTTAGTTGCTTGAATTTTTTATTCCCGCTGCTTTGAAAATSTGTTTGTTCTGACACCATTACCAAGCAGTGATGAAATACCCTCAGTAAACACAATGATTTCAGGACAGAGGGGAATTTCACATAATGGTGGCTGGACTGTAGTCTTTCCCCTTCTTGCTGACTGCCTGGCTGCTTTCTTCCTCCTCCCTTCTTCCCTCTCAGTCCCCAAATCTCTTTCCTTCCCTCTTTTCCCTTATAAAAGGATAAATATTCCCTCTCCAGTTCTTTCTAAACTAAGGGGAGTTATTGCATACTAAGTTACATTTAGTATTTTGGCTCTAATCTAACCAAAACACAACCAAGGAGGGTTTTATCGTCCTCTGGAGATCTTTATGTGACTCCAGGGACTAATAATGAATATTCAGCAGCTCAATTATGTACTATGGAAACAGAGGTGGATAACCCAAGGGAAAGGGAAATAAAAGGCCTAATCAAGGGAAAGAGATAASTTGAAGATAAATGTGATAGAACCATGAAACAGAGAATTACAAAATGCTCTTCCAGATTGCAGGGGTGTGGAGGAGAAAGATTTTCTCTGCAAAACATAAAACACTGTGAAGAAGAGTCACAGAGGTCAGGAAAAAATATTCCTGCTGTCACAGGTATGGCCCTCCAATTAAATGATACTTTGAGGTTTGTCCCATTGGGGTAGAGACATCCAGCTGCTACTTTGCTCCCTAGATCTGCCTCATCCATCTCACCTAGGACAGCTATTCAGGAAACAAGAGGTCCCCTAATCTTTGAGCACTTCCTTTCAAACCCAGACTGTCCCTGTGCAGAGCATGCCCTGAGCTGGTCCTGCCTCTGCTTCCCTGAGAGTGTGAAACAAGGAGCTGACACCTGCTTGCACAAACAGCTGGAATGGCTGGTGCTCTCACATCCATGTTATCTGCAAGGAACAGGAATATGCCCTGCCCTGCAAACTGATCCCACAAATAACATATTCAACTCACTTTTTAAAGCTGTTGAGCTAGATTAAATGGATTGTCCATAACAAAACCAGCAGCAATGAGTAAAAAGCTTTCCCAGCTGAAAACCAGGTTTCTGTGCTGTTCTGTAAGGTGTCTGATTTGAATTCTATTTCCTTAACACATTAATAACAGGCCACAGCCCCAGATAATTACTCTTTCTTTTCTGTTGGAAATTAATCTGGAACATTTTGAGCCTTCTGTGCCTGTGAAAGGTTTCTTTGCTGGGTCTTGGGGGACTATACTGAAATTACTTTGCCGATTCTTCTTCCTTGGTTCGGAATTTGTGAATGATCAGCAGGTGGTTTTCAGACATCAATCAGGAACTGTACTTTAGCTGAATTATTTAGATGAGAGACCCAAATCATGGTCTCAATTTCTCTTAAGGAAAACCTGTAAAAGCTGCTTTCAGATTGAAATATGATGTTTCAGGTTTTGGGATTGCACCTGAATAGCCTTGTAACACATATTCACCAATCAGCTACACATCTGGGGAGCATGCCCCCCAGAGCCTCTCTGAATTTAGAAATTAAAAATCAAAATCCATTTACTCAAGTCCCCAAAAAAAGCAATTTGGACTTTGATTTCTTGTAGCATCTTYTGGCTGATTTATGCTATGATTAAAWTTTTTGTTGCTGATGATGCATTATGCATGCAGTAGCTGATGAAATAACATCACAGTAAAATCTAAAAATAGAGTCATTCAAGTATCCTTTAAAGAAAACCTGACATGAATACTAGCTCACACATCAATGAAACTGAGCTGCAAAGGCACATTCCTCTTACCCACACTCCATGCACAATTGAAAGCTCAGACAAATCCCTGTTGTGCACATTTCKACCATCTAAATCTCGGAGATGATTTAATTTGATTTAGTTTAATTTAATGAGACAGGAAGAGTGGTGAGGTGTACACTGAGTTCTTCTGTACAGCACAGGTTGATAGTTTTACCCACTTTGTCCTTTCCAGTTAATGTGTTGCAGTTGGCTGGTCGTGAGTGCTGCTCAGCAGACCTGTGGGTACCACATCAAGGCAGGGGTAGCATTTCAAAACAGCTTTTATTTTYCCTGAAATAAGAGAATGAAACGACTCAGCCTTATTGATATCAAGAGAGGAAAATGTCTTTCTCTCTTTCAAGCTATAAGCAGCCACGGCCTAAACATCTGCTCTCTGCCTCAATCATTTATTCTCTCCTTGATTTGAAAACGTGCATAGGAGGGTTCAGGACTTGAGGTTAATACCTATAACCTGCTTATTGGTGTCCTAGCAGAAGGATTGGCTGCCTTCTTGATACCTTCATTGGGGACCCTAAAATCCATTGTTGTGTCCYCTTCCCATGGAATGGACACATCTGAGGAGGGGGGAAATTCCTTCAGCCTCAGGATGATGAGGAAGGTAATGAGTGTGTGTGATCAGCTAAAAAGAGCTGCACACATGTTTTAACCTGTGTATTCACTGAGTGSGGATGCTCTGTGGGTGTGACAGTTGTGCAAAGATGATAGGGGATCCACTCATCCTTGGCAGCACATCACTTCAATTGTGCCCCCTTCACGTAGCTTGAAAGGGGAAGAGAGAAGTTAAAAAATTATGGAAAAGGSATTCCTCAAGTTCAGGCACAGAATAATAGAGGTGAAACATACACGAAACGTGAATTACAACTAGACAAATGAATATTGTTTGGAAAGGGGAGAGTGATGGAAAAATCAGTGTGACTTCTGGTCTCTTCCCCTCCCAGAGCCCAAGCAATCTTCAAAGCTTTTCCAGAGTGTGTTTTAAAGTTTGACTCCATTCTGACATTGCTTTCCTCCTCTATGCAGTTAACCCTGGAGTATGCAGGTCTCCTTTTGAAGAGTGCTTGGTGAGATTTATTATTTTGGCTTCAGTGTGAGAGTAACTGCTGTCAGCACATGGGGATCAACAGTGGGCTTTGGTTTTGAACACAGCAGTTATAAACAGACCCTCCTAGAGAGAGCAGGGAGTTGACCTTGCAAACACTGTGCACTGTATTGAGTTCAGCTCGCTCCTTAGTGACAGGATTTATTTGTTTTACTTCTCTATCTTCARCAGTGAAAGACTCTGACAGAATATCAATGCAGTGCGTTATTTCTCAGGCATTTCAAGACAGCCTTCCCCTGCAATCGAGATTTCATCACTCTGAGACTTGTGAAAAAGGAACTTTTTTGCTTTTTCCTTCTGCAGCACTTAGTGTCTCYAGCTGGATCATTTGAGGCACGTTTGCAGCATTTAACTAAGCTTTCACTACTTCACACACAGAAAAAGGTACAGGCTTTCGTGAAGTGTCTGTAGGACAATTAGCCTATTAACATTCAGCAAAGCAGAGCTGACTTTAATTATTTCATTTGCAGTTGCTGCTTCCAGTGTGGTCTGTTTGGAATTCTGCAGCAGCCGTGGTAGTTAATGACTGTAGCACAGCCAGGGAGAGCAACAACGAGGCGGACATGCTTGCAAGCAAAGCCAGGAGCAACCTCTCTTCATGCCATGCCTGAATCCTACCCTTTAAAACTGGTCAAATGAGGGCCCCACAGTGTCTGCTGGCACCTCCACATTTAATATTATAAACAGTGTTTAATGCATGCAGATTCGCCCTCCCGATGGTGAGTAACAGTGGCTGCAGCAGCCCGTTCTTTAATAGAATGTGACAGAACTGCTTCTTTTGCTCAGATTGTGTGGGTCTGTACTCGCAGAGCTGAAAGCTCCAGGTTTATTCCCAGTTAATGACAGCAGCACTAGTGCCTGCGCATATGCATTATTTACATAGAAACAAAATTAAAACTCTGACAGAGGAGAATATTTTAGGTGGATTGTTTCTGCTTTCAGGAACCAGTGGGAAGCAGTGATGCCATAACTGAGAGAATAACACAGTTAAATCCATCTTTGAAAAACCCAGAAGTGACAATGCAATTTTGCCAAGGGTCAAAGTATTCTAGACCTGTTCCTGACTAATGAGCTAAAGATCTATCTCCCATCAAATAAGGTACTTCCACACTATGAAAATTTGAAAATTACATGAAATCCATAAAATGTAACTGCATCTTGATAATCCTTTTCAAATTATTCACATCTATAGAGAAGATAAATCCATCAGGCAGAATGTCGTTTATTTTTCTGTGAATCTGACAATTTAAACAGTATGCAGTTGAGATTGCAGTAAATTGGATCGCTTGCTGATTTTGTCCTAAATTTATAGAAACCAGATAAGAGCTCCTTTCTAGCCTCAAAAAAAGCAGTTCCTCCTCTGATGTAYATTCTTAAACATTGGAGGAAAATATTTCTTTTAAAGGAGTCAAGACAAGAATATCAAATATCTATTGGGAAAATAATTTGGCTCCTGAAATGTTAATAGAAACCCAAATACCTCTAGTATTAAACTCATATAAAATTTTCAGTTGTTTTAGAAATAAGACTTACGGGTATATGGAAGTAAAAAATATTTATTGGAAAGTCTAGTCTATTATTGTGAAGGTAAAAAAAATATTCACCCATGATCATACTATTGGCAAATGTGATTTTATATTTGGACTCAGCTATTAAAGCACAGCTGTTTATGAAGATTTACATTGAAAATCTTTTTCTGCTCTACTTCCTTCTGAGAAAATGGATTTTTCAGAACAAATATTTTCATAAGCCTATTTCAGGTAAAATGGCATTTCCACTCAGTTACATGAGACCTGTTCCCCAGCAGTCCTCAGGGACATGATAACCTAAACATTGTTTTTAAGCATACCTGATTCTCACTACTGCCCTGTTCTGAATGTTTCTCTTTTTTCTCCCTTTCTTCATCCCTTGTACAAATCTTGGCATTATTATGACACGAATTGATACAGTACTTCAGTTTCTAAAATAAAACAATTTGCATCCATTTTGATTTTACAAGTTAAATCCCAAAGTACTGAGAGCAGCCAGAATTTTATTATGGTTTTAAAATATGTACTACAGCTCAGAAACCTAATGGTATAATCTATGGTCTGGTTCTATTTAAGGKGTTACATTTGTGCTCCAACCTCATTCCACTTAAATGATCCTTGTTATGACTACTCCACCAATTTTGGTTATCTGGAAAAAAGGAGAGCATAATTTGCTGTTTAAAGGCAAAATATTTGGATTGATGGTGACACACCTGGAGAGAAGATTCTGTTGCCAACCAGYCCTCAAGGGAGAGCAGTGTCGTCTGACTCCTTCCATAGGAGGCCAGTATTGGCACCTCTGAAGGTCTCTTCCCCTCGGCAGGGGGACAGGCAGGGAAAGACAACCCTCTTGGATAGTGTGTTTTAGTAGTTGGGGGGAATAAACATCAAGTCCAACACTTCATCCCACAAACTGCAAATTCCTGACAGTCAGGTCACAGAACCATGGCTTGGTATGGCCCTGTATTAGACTTTTTGCCAAGCTTTTAGTTTTTGATGTAGCTCTAATAAAATGTGAGATGCACAGAGGAAGAGAGTGGAACCCCCATCGTGCATTAGGGCGCTAAGATTTAACTAAAACCACTCTGAAATTAGCCTGAGCCTGTGAGGTGTTTTAGTGCAGAAAAACAGTTCTACTAGAAGAGAATGAAAGGGAACATTTTCAAAGCTGATCTGGCCAAAAAGGCCAGAAGATCACTTGTGTATGGACATAATTAACTATTGCCAGCTCAGAAAAGCACCTGTGTGTGTGATTGTACAGTACCAGGTGCTCCAGAGTGGCCCTAAATAGGGACAAAGCTGCAGACCTAAGGTCTTTTTGGGCAACTGGGCTCTGACACAGCACTTAGCTCAGTGTTTATGAAAAAAAAAGGCATTCAGGTATGACAAAAAGTATCAAATTATGTTTATCATGGGAAAGGAGATAAGTTCCCTTTTTTTCCSAACGGTGCTTCAGTTTCACTGGATGCTCAGCACAAGTCAGAATTACACTGGAGGGCAGAAGTCTGCTGCTGCTGGATCAACAAAGCCTCTCAGAGTCTGATAGCTGAATAATTAAGAAAGACAGTGCTTCTGTCAAGCTTCTTTTAACCATTAATTGCATCAGTGCTATATTTACAGCTGTTACAKAACCTTAAAGGTTGCCTGTGATATAATGAAGAAACACAGCAGGTTGCCAGCTTAAATAATATTTAATGTGTGTGTTAAAATGAGTTATCCATCTCCATTTATGTTGTTACAGTCCTGGGACTTGGGCAATCTGCATTTTGGTTTATTTACAGTTTTATAACAAATTTTGCCGCAGTATGGAGCTAAATTATTTTTTAAATACTGATGCAGATTRGATTATTACTCAAAAGTCAAACCAAAAATCAACAGATGTAAGAGATATATTTAAACTATTTCCCATCACATCACAGCAGAAACAGGCACATGGCATGTGGATTCTTTTTCCTGCACCAACCATCTGATCTCTGCCTGTTATCATTAATTTGGCACATACTGAATTGTATTTTTAAATACATCTCAAAACAAATGAACACATGCTTCAGTTTTCAGATTTCAATCATTCTGTTGTGGGTAACCTTTATTTTAAAGCTATYTGGACCCTGACAGCCAGCAGCATTATTTATCAGTGAAATGTCTAATGGCTCAGTTCTGCAGATGTTGAAATTACTACATGATGGTTGCATTTTGTCAGCAATCACTGAATGTCCAGGGTGGAATTTAAGATCTGCTACAAATTGATCTCTAGAGTAAGAGATAAGTGTTGGGACAAAGAGGGTGCCCCTACCAGTGGGTTTGGTGAGCAGCAACTTATGAGTTGTTTTTGAATCTCCCACCAGCTGGACTTCTAGCAAATACYCAGCAAAATTATACCAAATGCAGATTAAACTAGGACTTGCACAGCTAAGAGCTGTGCTATAACATCGTCTTAAAATGTGTATTTCTAAAGAACTAGACAATAACAACTCCTGAACATTGTGAAACAGAGCAAATAAAATATGAACAAATGTATTTCTATGAGCTGTTCCCTCCACATTAGCAAGATGGCTCTTAGGAGTCTTGTAACTTCCATTAAAAAGATGTGCAGTTTGCAACTTTTGTTGGAAGGGAAAATTGTCTGTCTTTCACGTGCAGAAATGGCATATTTTTATGCTTATTTCAGGTCCTTGCAGAGGAGGTTTCTGAGTCATGCAGCTTTTTATTTCATTAGCAACAATATTGCCACAACGAGTGATATTAAAACTACATTAACAGCACAAATATTTGAAACATTATTGGCAGGAAAGGCAGCAAATTTGCTGCTGCCTGGTGCCTGTTCTAGGGCCTGAAAAGGTAGACTGAGCAGCTGCTGCYGAGGGAGTTGCTGACATTTGTACAGAGGTTTGTTAGTAGTTACTGTTGGGCCGGTAAGGTGAAGATTTCTAGCATTATTAAATGCTATCCTGTCTTTATAACTTCTCTGAGGTTCTAAGCTTGGATCTCTAATGAAACACAACTCTTTATCTCCTTTCTTTAGCTACCACTCAGCTGCTGAGATGGTGGCAAAAGAATGGACAAAGCATAGAATCATGGAGACCAGTGAGATTTCCTAAGGGTTCTTAATGCACCTGCAGTCAATGACATCATTGACAGCTGAAAGGCAAAATAAAACCCCAATTAACCCAATCACATATAACACACCTGTGTCTGTTTTCTAATATCTATATGAATGTAGTAGTGTAGACCCAGAAACTTTGACTTTAACAACTTGATCTTACAGAAGGGAGGGAGGGAGGGAGGAGGAAAGAAGGAAGGAAGGAAGGAGGAAAAAGAAAACTCCTGCCTTATTTAGAGAAAATTGATATATATGTTGAGATACATAGTGATAACATTGAAAATCTCCCAAAATTCAAGGAATAAGAATTAGATTACAAGATGTTCAGGCTGTTTTAGAGGGCTGGTGAGATCTTCACAGTGGGACTGACCTATTGCCTGGCAGAAAGACAGTTTCTCCACAGTCCAGCTGTCTACTGTGTAAAGAGACATCTGCCCAAGAGACAGAGCCCTGCCCTCCAGCTTGGRTGAGCACTCTGGAGGGTGTGGGGGATGAGAAAGATCCATGTGTTTGTCAGCTAGGTTGGGAATTATTCCTCCAAGCAGCACCACAGTACAAACCATTTTAAGATCACCTATTACCTACTGCAGCTCTTTCTTTGGTAGCCTTTGTGAGGCCATCTCATGACCTCAGCCTTATGAAAGCACAAACCTCAAAACTCTCAGCTTTCCTTACCCCAGGGTCCCAGGGGAGCTGCCATTTCCACAGCTCTCCCTCATTTCAGGTTTCCTGGTTCCTCATCAGAGGAGAAAGGGCACTGTGTGACGGGMACCTCCACCTATACACAATGTGAACATTTTAATAGACCCTACTTATAGCCAGGGTGGGCAGCCAGTGGGGAGGAGAAACCCTCACTGCAGCCATCCATGGCTTTGGGAAAGGATGGACTGCTCTTGCTGCCTGCTCCTCAGGAACATCATTGTGGCCAATTCCTCTGCCTCAGGCTGGCATGGAGGGCTTTGTTCTGTGCCCTGCAGCTCCACAGCCCACATGCATCAGGCACAGAAGGGAAGGGGCTGCAGGACAGTGATGTTGCAGACCATGCACAGAACTACTCCTCCCCCTCAGCCCAAGACCGATCCAGCACCAAAGTGTGACAGGAATGATCTCATTCATCCCCAGGCTCTGCTCAGCCTCTGCCCTGTTAATACAGACCGGTCTGAGAACAGCAGGCAGGGAGGTGGGTGGTAGCTGGAGGGGAAGATTAAGAAATGGCAAGCTGAGGTTTAAGAACAGTTGAGAGAAAATGTGGGGTCTTTGATATTTTAAAGTACAGTTTACAAGGAACCCATGAAACCACAGTTTCCCAGGCAGATGCAGCACACYATAATCCTGTACAAATAGTGTAGCCCTTCTGAAATGCAGAGATAATTTAGAAGGAAGGTATATTAAGTGTCTTGGCATTGCTTTTTTAACAGCTGTGAAAGCCTCTTTGCATGTCTTCAAAGAATTGCTGCTTATATGGGAAAACTGACTAATCTGCCTTTTGTTTTCAGGCAGCTCTGGAGTGGATCAGGCTGTGAGGCAAACAACAAACACCACCTCCACATGGCTAGGCTACAAACATGTTAATGTGTTTGTATATMCATATTCAAAATTCCATGGTACCTAGTATGATAAAGGCTGTAGACTGCAAGGATGTGACAGCTAAAATCTGTTAATTTTTTTCAGTGCCAGAGTYCACAACTTTCCACTAACAGCCCTGAACATAAACATCCCTTCCCTTCTGTGCCTGCCATGCAGACTGACTGCTGGCCAGGAACCATCCTACTGCACAGTGGGCTTTAGCTACAACAGCAAGAACTTSCCTCAGTTTTCAGGGAACTTATAACAGGAAAAGGAGATTAATAATAAGCAGGAGTGGAAAGGTCTGAGGTAAGGAGAGTAATGGCAAGCTTTAAGAAAATTTACTGTGCTCTTAATTAACAATCAACAGGTTTTGTGGCAATACACCAGCAGGYGCTCACCTGGTTTTTCATGGCAGCTGCTGCTTTAACCCAAAGTGGGTTTTGAGGTGAGGCTGAGCTGCAAACAGGTTGATAGGCTTAAAACTCTTAAAATTATATTTATCTCTCACATAAAAAAATATGTTAGAAAGGAATTTGGRGCAGGGAAAAGGATTTAAATCAACAACACAGCCACCTAAAGAGTAAAGGGAGGARCCAACCTAGCTGCTAACTGATAAGAAGGACAGATAGGGCAGAAGTAAATGGAGATCTTTAAAAATTAGGAAGATAAATGGGGACATGCTCTAGGGAAGGAAGATGTGAGAAGAATTGGCAGACCCGGAGTAGGAAAACAGGGTGGTAGTTGCAGCATTAGTTATGATTTAGGCAATACTGGAGATATCATCACGTCTGGATAAAAAGAAGCAGGTCCACAGCAAATTGTCAGGCACACACAGCTCCCCACTCACAAAGTTCTTCACACTGGTGCTACCAGACCCAAGAGTGCTTGACTGAAGCCCATTTCAGTGTTTGCAGTAACTGCATTGCTGATGAAAACCCATTCTGAGCAAAGCAAACCACCTCAAAATGCCCAGACAAAACTGAATCTCTGGATCTACTCATCTCTTCTTCCTGCACTCCTGTCTTGGCACAAGGCAGAGTTTTTAACAGCAGGCTGCAGACAGCTTCCAGCCAGAATCTCCGAAGGTAAGTGCTGTGTCTAAAGTAAGAGTAAATCATTTAATAAAGCTTCTTTCCAGAACTTGCATGAAAAAAGCTCTATGGAATTGTTAGGTTGGCACTTAAGCGACTTTTTCTCCATACACACTCCCCAGTCTCTTAACAGACTCCAATGCCCTCATTTATTAATAGAGAATTAAATTCTGACTTCACTGGCGCTTTCAGTTTTGGGGTTTTATTTTTAGTTTATCAGTTGGATTTGTTTAYTTGTTTGATTGTTTTCCTCCTAGGGAGAACAAAGAGAAGTATGTTCAGTATAAAAGAAAGAAAAACAAATGCATTTCTTAACTGTGAAAGGAGAACCTTCCCCCCACAGCACACCATTACCAAGAGAGTTAATACTGCTGATTCATTTTCAGGGCTGTTTTACCGGTGTGGGAGTTATACAAGAAGAAATAAAAGAAAAAAACACCAAAAAAGCCCAAAAAACCCTACCAACAAAACAAAAAATAAAATTGTGTTTTGCTGTTTCGTTTTGGATACTTCATGTTGGGTTTGGGTTGTTTTTTGCATATGTGGATGATGATTCTACCATCTCCCCATTTTAAAAAGTAAACTCTTTAAAGATGCTCTGCGTAATATGTTAAATAACACTTTGTTTCAGAGAGGTATCTTTGAATTTATCTACTTACTACTGGGTTTACTGAGAAAAGACTAATAGCCCCTTTCAGACCTGGAAACCACGTAATTTTAGCAGTGTRACTTAAAGTCTTATTAGGAGGAAACTGTATAGTTGCTCTGGGAATGTKTAAAGGTCCCTCTGCCTGTTGGGTTTGGCCAGTCCTTGTACTTGACTTCCCCTAGGACAGTCTCAAATCTGTTTTCAACAATCCCAATATGTTTTTTTGCCTTATCCATCTTGATTTGGAAGCAATRTGCACATTTATGGATATGTTTGCCAGTTTCACACTGAAGATTGTTTTCTTTGYTTTCTTTGCTTTCTTTGACTTTCTCTTAGGGAGAAAATCTCAGGGCAAAATGCTTACTACAAAGCACACCCTGAGCTATGAAGGTGACCTTTCTTTTTCATATTTCTGGAATTTTTTAAGCTCCTGCAGAGTCATCAGATGTTTGTCTTGCCTTTTTTTTTTTTTTTTTTTTTTTTTTTTTTTTCCAGTTTAATAAAGTAAAAGAAACTCTTTACTTGTTTCTTCACTTCCCTTTCTCTTGTATGACTATATGGCACCCTCTTATACTGGAAATCTTACAGCACTGAGATCCTGACCAGTACCAAGACAGGAACTGGGTGTTGCAAATGTGCTACAACAGGGTAAATYAAAAAAAAAAAAMAMAACAAAACAGGAGTATTGAGCTCTGAAGGAGTGAAATGCATTTTTGCTTTTGGGATTTACTATTGCATTAAGTAAGTCATTTGACACTGACCATTTCTGGTTAGATAGTCYTTTTTTTATTTTATTTTACTGGTATCTTCTTTTAGGTAGAAGATTTTGCTAAGAAACACTTTAATTAAGAAACAAATAGAAACCAAAGTCTCATTTTATTGAATAAGACAGGTCCACAGCATGTAGTCTAATAAAATCCAGACCTCTTGCAGAACATGTGAGCCCTGCCAGTCTCTGTCTCCCAGAGAATTTAATGAGGTCTCCAACTGTTTTTTGCACCAAAACACATTGCAATTCCTCTCCTTCAAGCCAAACACTTTTACTGGTGTCCAGATTTTTTCAGATCAAAAATGCTCATCTGAGAAACTTCCTTCAGTTTAAAACTGATAAAACTGTTTTTACTATAACAGACCATAATCCACAGCTAAGAAGAAGCCAGGTTCTATGGGGCAAGCCAACAAAAACCCTGATCATACTAGGTTCAGAAATCTCCAGTTAAAGCAGACATATGGATTGGTCCTCCAATTATTTGTTCGGCTTTTTAAAATACTATTAAAAAACAGAATGAAAGAAGCAGTGAAAWTAAAGATTTTTGAGATACTGCATAACTGCTGCTGAAAAAGATTTTTTTTAATGAGACCATTTGGTCTGTTTACCTTGTCTTGACCTATGCTTAAGTTCTTTTAGTGCGATTGCTAAAATAAAAATGTTGTTTCACATTCCTTGAATGTCATACTGCAATGTTCAAGGCAAGTCCAGAGGCAACTTCTCAGGCTGGAAGCATCCAAAGCATTTTAACCAGAAGCTGGGAAGCAGGAAGGCTTTACCCTCTCCACGTGTTGCAGAGTTTGTGCCCCAGGTGGTGCCGRTAGGGAAGGCTGAAACTTCCTTGCACACTTTTGTCAACTCATCCTCTTTATGGTTTCATGGGTTGGAAATGAAACTTCACATGGAAACCAGATGCAGCTTGTGTAAATCACAGAGTGCCAGATGTGGCCAGGTACTTGCATTCAGGTACAACGTGCCTGGCTCCCAGGTTTAGCATAAATTCAAATCTTGCCCTGCCCTGCAATTCTCTCTCTGCAATGCAGAGCAGACAGGCAGACCTGCTGAACAAGCTGGTCAGATACTGCAAACTTCTCACTGTTTTTTCCTGTACCATCTRAAGGTTGGTTTATAGCCTCCCAGTTCTGCTGATGTCCTGTCTGGGAGCAGTGCTTGGTCCTATGTCCACTGACACCCCAATCCTTGAGCTGTGGCAATTAGGAATGGCACTTTGTGCAGCATTGCTGATTTCACCTTGGGCTTTGAGAGCACTTGGAAGGAAGTTAATAGATTAAATAAATCCTATAAGTAAATATATAAAACTAGAAATATTTGTACAAACAGTTGATTATGCAAAAGAAAACAGCAGAAATGTTTTCAGTAGGGAAAGAAAGAGGCGGCAAATCATATTTTCCAATTATGGACCTCATTTGCACTGGATGTATCTCCATGAAAAAGCATTGGACTTACATCAAGCAAGTTTAATTGTGCCTCTGCCGTGGCCCAGTGTGTTTCTTTTCCATTCTTTCTTGATTACTCCCTTGTTCAACATGATTGCTAGTTTTCATTATGCAGCACCCCAGTTGAGCTATTTGCATACATTAACCTTTCAACCTGAATTTTGGATTTTGGTTTGACTTTACAGATTTGGTTTTATTTTTTCTTTTCTCTTTCTCTGGTAGATTCTTTCCCTTCCTTCCCTGTCCCCTCCCTTCCATCTTGAACTAAAGACAGTCAGATTTGGCTAAAAGGAGCAGAAGTTTTAAAAAGTAGCTCTTTGTGCAAATGAACCCCTCAGACAAACCTACTAGTGTTTTTTAGTACATTTATTTCTTGGATGTTGTCAAGCAATTAYTTGCACTGCAATCAATATCTTTCCTAAGGGTTTCCCCTTACAATGCTCACATATTTTTCTTTTCCTGCTGATCCTCTATTTTTCTACTGACTGCAGAAGAACAGGCAGAATTTTATACCACTGCATTTTTCTTCAGACCAATACAAAGTGATCCTTCTAATTATGTCTCAGTCCTAATGTTTCAATCATGTTTCCTCATCCAATAGCTGCTATCAGCTCAGTCTGTTCTTGCAGTTGAATGTCTCACTTCAGTGGGAGCTGCAGGAACATAATTGTCCTTGTCATCCTGTCTGACTTTGAAAGCTTCACTGCAACAGGGAACTAAAATTGCATTTGGACTTCATGCAGATACCTAATGATCCTGGTCCTCCCAGTCCCACTCCTCTTCCCATTCACACATTCGAGTGTTTTTCTTTGTGTATTGTTTCTCACTTTTGTTCAGATGGAATCTCAATCATCTTTGCTGTACCTGCTGTACTGAACAAGGATTTGATGCAAGTCTCAGTTCAGCAGAAGGGTCCTGACTKGTGCATTTAGGATAGATCTATCCCACAACTGATAACAGGTAACAGCTATAGCACTTCTGGCAACTGACTTGGTTCAGGGCACCTCTTCTTTAGAAGCACCTCCTTGTCTAAAAGCACCTCTTCCCATGAGGAAGTGCCATGGGCTAAATCCAGGTGGGTACCTCCACTGAGCAAATCACACCAGCCCTCTAAAATACTCCCCAAGTGTCTGAGATTCTTCATCTGGTTGATATTGCTTTCCTGTTCCCTGATATACTAGGTCAAGATTCTGAGACTGAGTATTGATGACTGTGATGACTCCTTGGGGCTGGTCATTACAGATGGGGAAGGGCAAGCAAGGAGAACAAGACTGGTTATGAGAGGGTAATTGTTCAAATCTAGTTCTCAGTTTGAAAAAAACCTCCTCAAACAACAAACCCCTCTAAAGAAATTTTGGAAACCTGAAAGAGGAGATGTGAAGGTCAAGCAAGTTTTCAATCTGTAGAAATGCATTTTTACTCTTTATGATTGTMATTTCTGTCCTGAAATTTCCCTCTGGCTGGTGCTGTCTGGCCTGGAGTGATTTCAATTCATTGCCAAAAGCCTTTCTTAATTTTCCTCTGCCCATATCTCACTTTTTCTTCACTTCTAATGAATCACTCCTCTTCCAAGGAAAAAGAAAATCTTTTTTCTGCTGTCTTGTAACAATCTTCTTATCATCTTAGCACCTTCTGTGTGACCTTCGCTGTTGGAGCCTGCATTTTTTATGTCATTCAGAAGTCAAGGGGAGATACTTGCAACTTGGAGCTTACTCCCTGGAGCAAGATGCTATCCTTGGAGAAAAATTCCAGGCCAGAGCAAGTGTTAAGAGATATATGTTGAACAGAGATAGAAAAAAAAAGTGGTAACTCTGTGTTTTTTAGCAGTTTGCAAAAAAGACCTTTTCAAATAGTCTTGTGTTGGTAACATGAGAAGAGATGACCCCAGCTCCAGTACATCTGAATCACTGAATTAATTCCTGCTGAATACAGAATCACAGCAAAACTGAAAACTTTTTGGTGTACWGTAACAGATAGTTTCCTTATCTGGAAAATCACCTCCACTATAAAACAGCATGGCGTGGCAAATCTGTATGAGAGCTGAACAGTGTCCCTGTTGTTTTCTTTCAGCAGTGAAGAACATGGAAATGAGAATGCTGAAGGTTCAAACAAGCTTCAGAAATGCAAAATTTCTCACCAAGGGGAGGTGAACCAATTTAAGAWAATGAGACTGGAATAAATAGCTTTTTCCGTTTATCCTCCCATTTTTTCCTTTTAAATTTTGCAGGTGAAGAAACTTATTTTTAATGTGTACATAAATTCCTACCTAAGCACACATGGCTGTCACCTCAGAAAGGACAATATAAGTATCAGGAGGCTGAGGATGGGACCTTGGGTGACATCAGCATGGCAGGGTCAGACTGCTGGGGTGCCCAGGGCCAGGACCAGGATGGCAGGAACAGAGCAGCCCTATTGCTACTGTTTGAACATGGAGCTACTCTGCCTCTTGGCCTCTTGGTTTTCTCTTACTCCTGGAGAAGACAACACGTGCTGCTTGATTTTCAGCAGTTCCCCAAGCCTGGTCCAGGCCTCCTGAGCTCTCACTTGGAGAGTATTTACTGTCTAGTGAAAGAAGAAGTTTTATAGAGTTATAAAACTYTAGAGAACCAAGTGCAAAGAAGCAAATAAAGCATATTTCAGGTTTCTGTTATAGGTTGCTCAGTACTGGAGCTGTGGCCTGTTATCTGCAGCTCTGAGTACTAGATACTGCAGATGAGTTACTTTTGGATATTTTTTGCAGCTGAATTAAGTAAAATTAGCAAGCAGCCGCTCCTCAATTGCTTTGGATGAAGGTTTTTTTTGGTTTGGGTTTTTTTTAGAGAGAGAGAGAGAGAGAGAGAGAGAGACATATGCTTTTTAAATTGAAAGAAAATCTGCCTTTCCGCCTGAGGGTGTCAGCAGATATTTGAAATTCTCCTGAAAAAAAAAAGAGCCTACAAGTCTTTCTTAAAAACAATCTGCACTTTCTGCTGTCTTCTGAAGGAAAGAACATTTCTGCACCAGCAAGTATSTATCAATTGCTTTAAAATACTTGGMTGGGASATCTGAAGGAACAGAAGGTTTCCTGGAGTCTTGTGCCACCTTGATCTGCATTTTCTGACCATCAGTGGCCCCCACTTGACTTACAATTCTTGCACCCTCACTTTACTGATAGCTTGCACATGAGTTTTGCCATTGGTGGTAGTCTCCAGCAGCCCAGGCTTTATGTGAAATTTGAATATTATGAATTATCTCTTTGAAAGCCTTTGGTCTTGGAAAGCTGCTGTTCYGAAAGATGATGTGATGGCAGTGGCCAGATGTATCAGAGGCTGAGCTCTCCAGGCTCACTGTGCTTGCACCATGAATTTAGAATATATTCTGTTCTTACTATCTTTTCCTGGTGAGATGTGCCTCTGATCACAATGGGTGTGTGGCTGTTCCTTCATGATCAGTGTGTAGCTTTTATGACCTCTGTGTCTATGGTGGGACTTCTGGCTCAGCTGTTGAAGTAAAAAGACCAGCACATACCCTTGTTTCCTTTGTGGTGGGAATGACTGGGAATTCAAGACAGATACTCACACATCAAAGCACAGCTGAGAGCAGAGGCTGTGGTTTCCAAAGGAGGTAGTAATATTTGAGTAGTCAGGTATCTCCTCTTGTGCTTGGGCAGGAAACTACACAATCTGCTCAAGAGAATATTTCAGTGTAAGGTCACCCATCCTGAGGCTCTGTTAAGGCTTTGCTATGAGTCTTGGTTAAAGGCAGCCCTGTCTCAGTGGGGAGCTGCTGGATGCACTCCATTACTCAGGAAGAAATACCTCACACTGGAGGTGGTGCTGCTCAAACACCACTTGGACCTCCCCATCCCACCAGCAGGTATCGAAACAGAGCCAACAGTCATGGAGCCACTGCTATAAACAGGGAGTCTGGMCTTTCTTCCAAGGCTGTTTTGCAGCACTTGGGGTTGATCCTCACCCCTCAGCTTCACATGAGAGTGATTGACTTGCCACTTTTCCTCTGGTGAGTGGATTTTGAACACAATCATCCCCTTGGTTCACTCATTCCTACCTGTGCACACTGACAGAAAGAAAAACAGTGATATTTATTGATGTGTAGAATCATAGAATCACAGGATGATTAGGTTGGAAGGGACCKCAAAGAAATTTAAAGCCTGACTTTCAAGTTTCCAACCCTAYTTCCGTGGGCAGAGACACATCTCACTAGAGTGGGTGGCTCACAGCCCCATCCAACCGGGCCTTGAACACTTCCAGGGATGGAACATCCACAGTTTCTCTGGGCAACCTCTTCCAGTTTCTCATCTTCCTCACAGTAAGGAATGTTTTCCTAACATCTGACTGAAATTTCCTCTTTCATTTTGAACCCATATTTTGTCCTATCACCACAGCTCCTGATGAAGAATCCTCCTCTGGCTTCCCTATAGACCCCYTTCAGGTACTGCTATGAGATCTCTGTACAACCTTCTCTTCTTCAGGCACAACAGCCCCAACTTTCTCAGTCTGTCTTCATAGGGGAGGTGCTCCAGTCMTCTTACCAGCTTTATGGCCTCCWTTGGACTTGCTCCAACAGCTCCATGTCCTGTTTGTATTGTGGCCTCCAGAACTGGATGCAGCTSTCTGGGTGGAGTCTCACAAGCACAGAGTAGAGGGGAAGAATCCCCTCCCTCAGCCTGCTGCCCAGATCCTTTTGTTATAGCCCAGGATTCATTTGTCTTTCTGGGCTGCAGGYGCTCACTGCTGGCTCAGGGTGAGTTTTTCCTCTACCATCATCCCCAAGCCCTTCTCGACAGGGCTGCTCTCAGTCACTTCTCTGCYCGACCTGTAGGTGTGAATATAAGTCCACGTTGTTTTCTCCACATTTATTTCATATCATGAGTAGGGATGTTGTTAGTATAGATTTTAGTTGAGGAGGTTTGCTGGCCTAAAGTATTCAGTAACAAAGAATTACATACAGAGAAATGCCTCCCTTGCATTTATTTTTCACTCAGCAATCYACTTTTAGATTTCATTGATTCTTTCAAGAAATCACCAAAGCTACTGGAAACTTCATCTACTTCCAAAAGCCATTTTAGTTAGGTGTGCCTTAAGAACTTAGAAAGAAGCATGGAAAAAATTGACTACAATTCCTGTAGAAAATCCAAAATACCTTGTGTGCATATACTTTGATTCACAGAACGTAACACTGTGAGAAATTGAGCTTTCTTAAGCTCATGACAGTTTTTTGCCACTGTTGTGCTTTCACTGGTTTTGTAATGGCAGTAGCTGTCACATTTTTTCTATGAACAAATTTTGTATATGAGTACGATGTAATTTATATGATTTTAATCTGAATATTTCTATATACCCAACTGCACTTAATATCCTTCTTTTAAAGTAATATCCTTATTTATTCTCCCACAAAGTATGTCATTCCACCCAGAAATGGATTATGACTTCATATAGAAATAATTTCTACTTACATCAAGATTAAAATTGATTTGTTTTCATGGTAACAAGTTTGTATACTTATTCTACAGATGGCTTGCTTAAATCCATGTACAATTTTTGTAAGCTGTTCTTTCTCTTCTTCCAGTCAAATGCATGATGAAAATGGAAATAGTGCATCAGGTATATGGTCATAGTTTATTTTTCATGCTCAGTTGCTGGGATTGGTTCCCAGAATGTAGCTCAGCTGCTTCCAGAAATAGTTCTGCAAAATCACACTCAAGCAGCAAATTCTAAAATGAAATCTGAGAGAAACTAAACCAAATGAGACTAAAAAGAGGTTTTCACACACCTCTGTGAATCCAGCTCATCTCACTTCACACAACAATCATTAATATTTTCCCCTATATTTTCCTCTTTTTTATATTCAATAAATATTGCTTTTATTCTTTTCTAGACATTTTAATTCACTGTGAAGAAGTTTAGCTGGATATTTAGGAGCATTACCTCCYTCCCTTCTCCCCAAAATGCATTTTTTGGGAATAGAGGGGCAAATTTCTGTTCTGAATCTATATTGATATATTGAGCTCCTCCCTAGACAACTGTAAATGGGGTCACATATCTAGAACATAAATCCCCTCAGAGAGAAAGTCCTACACCTTATTACTCTTATGCACCTGTTGTATTGTAGTAGAGCACATTCTGGTGCCAGTCTCGGCTTTCTCATACAGAAAAGTTGGAAGAGCAAAATTATGAAAAAAAAAAAACCAAAAACAACCTAGTTGCTGGATGGGAGTGCTGGTTTTGGTCACCTTTAGCTTCTTACAGTCATTTTCACTCTTTCCCAGCCAGCTGGTCTCCTTGAAAGAAATGCATGTGAGGAATACCAGTGTGGATGTACCAGTAAAAATGGAGGGACACCCAAGGAAAAGGAGATATTTTGGAATGTGCCAAGAGGGCAATGAAGGCAGGAGTTTGTACAGAATGGGAAACTTCACTGCGCTAAAAACCACTCCAGGTGAAGCATTATCAGCTGTAAATGTTGGCAGCACCCTTRCTGTGGTTCCTGTATCTGTGAATATGGCATTTATTTAACAATGAGGACATATATGCCATTAATGACGTGCTGCAGCTTTCCATAAAAACAAACAGGAAAAACTGGCTCTTGCATCAGCTGAAATAATTTTCCTTCTTAGTTCTCAGGGACAGGGTTGGGACTTGTGCTTGGCCATCACTAATAGAGCATCTAACAAGAGGCAATTCCAACAGAAAAAACTTGGAGACAGGAGAGAAAGTCAACATGTGAAACATGAAACACAAATAGCAGGATGTGCAATAAATGTTCTTTGGTGTTGCTAAGTGATATGCCAGGCGTGGGCAAGAGCGATGCCATCCTGGGAGCGCTCCAACTTGCCAGCCCTTAATGGAATAATCTTCTGCCCAAGATGCCCAAAAGGTAAAAAAAAAGAAATCATTTGAGGATGGCGGGAGGGCAGTGGAGAGTGCATAAGAAAATACTGAAGAGAAATAACAGCTTTTCAAGTGTACATCCATTAATAAAACATGTGGCAAAAKCTTGAAAGGCCTAGGTGGAGCAATTTCCAAAAGCACAGAAGTTTGTCTCATTTCCTACCTTAGAAATGTCTCCATGTCTTCTTCCCTTTCAGACAATTCCCTTTTTAATCCCAAAACATGGCACAGAAGCCCGTGCATCTGGTGGTTTGGGCATTGAAAACATAGAGCAAGATTTCCCAGTGCTGTGAAATCCCAGAGGAAGCTGCAGAGAAGAGGAACTCCATGGAGTTCTTGACACAGCTTTTTCAAAATTTAATTGGTATCCTCTGGGTGAAAATCTGCTAGAAAAAAAATTAAACACTCCACTACCACTGGGAATAGTGGGAATTAGGAGGACTTTGCTCTTGACAAACTTACACCTGTGTGAAGGATATTCATGAGGAAATTTCTCAAAGAGAATGTGAATAAAGCTGTTCATTATTTTCTGTGGACAGTTTGAACTCTGTCTCCTATTGATGGATTTTAAATACGTAGAGATGTATTTTTGGTCTCTTCAGTCCCAATTAGTTTCCTGGCCACATCCCATCTGCATGTAAGGGCAGAGGACTGTCCCTTCCCTGACTTACCTGACAGCTGTGGTGTGTTAGCCCTGGTAACAGCCAAACACCCCCTCAGCTGCTTGTTCCTCAATTCAAATTGATGAGAGAAATTGGGATAAAAATGTTAATGGATCAAGATAACAAGAAGGACATAATTTGCCAATTACCATTGCAGACAAACCAGACTTGAAGAAAATTAATTTATTGCCCCTGTGGCTTATATGGGCAGGGACAGTCCAAACACAGGACATGCCTTCAGTAGCATCAGGCACCCTAAAATATGAGCAATCTGCACTTATTCTGTTGGGATTGGTCTGACTTTTAAATCTGCTTTCAAAATTGCACTGGGAATCAGGTGCTTGACCCCCTCAAAGCCCACAGTTCTTGCCAAAGAGAAGCAGAAGTCTCTCTTTTCTGTGAAATAACTCATGGTCCAAGGTAGAATCCCATACACGCTTTTCTGCATAATCAGGAAATTCCCAATTGCTTCCTTCCTCCTTTAGTAAGAAACTGCTAYACCAGGAAAATCGAATATGCAAAGGAAATTGACACACAAGAGGTTAAACAGGCATTTTCTTTTGGCCATCAGCAAAGGTTTATGTACAAACAATTAATTCCTGTTGGATTTTATCAAGTACAGGAACAGACTAACACCAGTAACCCCCCAGACTAATTTTTTTGCATGTTTTCCCTGTTCAAAGGGCTTTTCTTCAACAAAAGAAGGTTATTTTCAGGAGGCACAGATAGGCAGTTCTCCAGGTACTACACAAAACAAAAAAATTCCAGTCCCAAAGGCTCCCCTATTTACCAATCTCTTATTTCAGTTATAATTTGATTTCAGACTGATAATACTGATGGGCATCAGCTCAGACTGTGAAAATTCACATTTTTGTTTCCATAGACAGGTTAAAAAAAAAAGAAGAAAGAAATGTTGGACACGATCACTTGTGAACCACAGAGAAAATAATCAAAAAGCACAATCTGCAGTGGAAGGAAGGATGGAATTCAGTCGTAGCTACAAGGAACTGTGTATGCATTTTACATATATGGGACCTGTGCTGTTTTTCRTCTTTGTTGGCAACATGGATGGAGTGTTTGAGTGCACCCTCAGCAAGTTTACCAAACTACATGAAGTTSTGTGATCTGTTTGACATGCTGGAGGGAAGGGGTGCTATCCACAGGGATCTCAACAGACTTGAAAAGTAGCCCCATCTTCCCATAAAAACAATGTGAACCTGTTGAAGCGAGTCCAGAGGAGGCCACAAGGAYGACCAGAGGGATAGAGCACCTCTCCTATGAAGACAGGATGACAGAGCTGGGGGCTGTTCAGCCTAGAGAAGAGAAGGCTCTGGGGAGACCTTCTAGCAGCTTTCCAGTTCTGCAGTACAAAGTTCTGTGGTGTGGGTAAAGGACTCAAATACAAGGAAAAGGACAGTTTTGTTCCCAGATAAGATACAGTTCTCTGTAGTTATTTTTGCTGCAGATTAACACAAGGCATAGACTGCTGGATTTTAATGTTCCAAAGTCATTTGGGCAAGAGTTTTAAAGTGTGGAATGGTTCATTGATCTCATTTTTATTCTGATGCTGTGGCTACCTTTGCCTGTCTTTCTATTTTTGCTTTCTTATTATATAATCTAAGAACATGGCAAAGCAGACTAGTTCTGCTATGCTGGCACTAGCTGCCTTTTTCCATTCCAGGCCACCAAATCCTATTCTATTCATGTGACCTGTTGCCATAGTTGCCTCAATTTAGCTTTTTAATATTGCCTCACGTTCTTTGATCCATGGATGTTCATGTGATCCCTTTAGCAGGAGGTTAATTGGTTGTATTTTGTTCTCCTCAAAAGAAAAAAAAGAAGGGGGATGGGGGTGGGTGAATTTTCACAATGGTGACCAAATTTAGCTTAATTTTTAGATGGCTAAATTCCCATGATGTGGAACAAAACCTGATTGCTTAGGTGCGATGTCTCAAGGCTCCTGRTGTTAGTAAGAATGCAGAAGTTCTGCTCTGAATTCTAAGCAGGCAGAGACAATCCTGCTTCTCTGCATGAGCTCTATAGCAATTTTTTCCTTCTTCCCTACCTCCTGCAGCTGATTTCTCACAGATATTAAACTATCCACAGCCCCAACAAAATACCTCAATTTTCTGCTAAGAAGCAGATGCTTGCCAGCTCACATTTGTTATATAGTAATGACATTCTGGAGTGAACTGAAAATGGCATTCTGCAAAATTGAAGATTTTTGCTTTCCATCCCCATTTTCTCTTTCAGTAAGACTGGTCGTGGAGAAATTCCACTGTGTTTTGCCATCATGTTGTCACATGAATGGTACCTGTGTTGGATTTTTTCATAAAGACATGGAGAATGTAGTAATAAAAGTGCCAGTCAGCCTGTTTTCTCACTTAACAGAGCATATGGTAGAAGGTGGACTTTTAGATCTTGATCACTGGTGTAAGTCTGGGCTTCTGTTGATGTGGGACTGTTGAAACTGAGATCAGAATTAAACCTCCGGAAAAAGAGAAGAGTTTCTGCAAAGATGAATGCTTTGACAGTTCATTGATATGCCTGAGCTCTTAGAGCCATTCCTCGTTAGTGGCATAGTCTCATCTGCTCCAGGCCCAGTGGTCATGGAGATGTGTGGGATCAGTGGGATCATCCTCCCACCCTTCACCTTGGTGCAGKACAGGACACCGAGTGGCCATCCAGCTCTCTGGGTTTGTTTTCTCTCTGGATTCCTGAGCTGTGGGAACACAACTGGCAGGGTTTATATTCCCATCTGGTGGCCTGTTTATTGTTGCTGTATGTGTATAAGCAGCAGAAGTCACAATCTGCTGTGGGGCCATAAAGACTTTATGCCCTTCAAGTCAAAAAACAGCAGTAAGGATCTGGAATGCACTTAAGGCCACAATTAAATCTACCCTTGTAATTAATAGTTCCAAGAACTGAGAAAGGCATTCAGAACTAAATGAGAGGGCAGAGTGCAATGGTTATTCAGTATTGTGTATAAGGCTTTCAGAAGAACACAGGCACAGAGATTAGCTTTCTCCATACTCAGATGAATTTCAGCCATGGTATTTGTTTGCAGCCTGCTGGCAGAAGGCAGCAGTGTTTTCCCTGTGAAGCTATTTGGTTCAAGCCCAAACGACAGCATTTCTCAGAACAAAGCATGAACCCATTTACTTTCTTGAGGCCTCACAGACCATGCTCATTTCTATGGCATCTTGCTGACAATTGAGTGCTATCTTAAAAAACCCTTTAGTGAGGGCTGAGAAAACAATTAAAGTAAGCCAACTTGTTATTTTCCCACAGTCATAATTTGAACAAAAATGTAGTTCTTGGTTGTTTTGTTTTATTCTTGCCTGCTGTGAAATGTATCACAAAACGCCTTAAAACCTTAAAAAAAAGAAAAATGTTTCTGGGAAGTTCAATGTCTCTGTACTTATCTGGAGTTAATGAAATATTTTACATCAACCAAGATCCCCAGGACAACAGTTACTGCCAAGATTAAGGAGAATATTTCTATTACCTMTAAGAATGTGAATATGTATAAATTTCTTATTCTTAACTCGTGCACACCAAAGAAAGGGAGAGAAAAGATGAAGGTAGCTCCTCTTTGCTCCCCATCACCCTCACTGATGATGGCTGGATTGCAGGTAAACGATACAATTTCTGTGGTTTTATTTCAGTTAATGTGGACATCCTCAAAACCACCAGGGCCTCACTGAGCCAGGAGTTGTACAACTCTTTGTATAACAAAGTTGTATAACAACTTTGTATATCAAAGCACATTTCCTCACCTTGCTTGTGTTTTCAGAATCAGAATGGATAAGGCTGGAAGCACCACAGTGGGGTCACCTGGTCCAACCTTCCTGCTCAAGCAGGGTCACCCTGGAGCACATGGAATAGGATTGTGTCCAGATGATTCTGGAATATCTCCAGTGAGAGAGACCCCACAGCCTCTCTGGACAACCTGTTCCAGTGCAGGATTACTCACATAGTAAAGAAGTTCCATTTCCCTCTTCTTAAAATTGCCTCTGCCTTCTGCTGGAGTTAACTACACCAGGCCAGACTAAAGACCAAAGTATGTAATTAACTTAGTTCATAGTAATTAGTATTCATTCCTGGAAATATATGATGAGTGATGGTGACTGCTGCAGGGGAACTCTACTCAATTTAAGAGGTTTATTTCAAATCAGGATCAASGATGATTAAAGTTATATTAATGACCAGTAATTAACAGACAATCAGTCAACTGTACATTCTGGATCAGTATTAGCAATGCAACAGCTAAAGCAGAGTTCTAGACAACTGCAAAATGTCTGAAGATCTGAACATCCTACTGTAAATAGTCAAAGGGTTGCTTTTGGCAGTGCTGAACAAGGGTCTGCCCCCAGGTGTTTCAATCTCATTTCTCTCCCCACTGCTTCACATTTTTTAATACTATTTCATTGTATCACAAAGATATTGTGCAAAGATTCCTTGGAACAGGCTGACCAGAGAAGCTGTGGCTGCCACATCCCTGGAAATGTTCAAGGCTGAGTTGGATGGGGATCTGAGCAATTTGGTTTAGTGGAAAGTGTCCCCACTCATGGCAGGGGAGTTGGAACTAAGTGATCTTTAAGGGCCCTTCTAACTCAAAGTTTTCTGTGACTCCATGATTCACTGCTGTGAGGTTTGTGCTTGTGATAATGAGACAAAATAGTACATAATACAGCAAAAACAAAATCAGTTTTCTCCAAGCTTTAAACAAGCCTTAAACCCTTCCTCAATTTTAGTATTGTACACAATCCAATATTAAATTATTATATAACATATAATTATGTAATACAATACTAAATTAGTATAGTATGTACCAGACAACACGTTCCTCACAAAGGAGTATGTATTTCCAAATAACCTCATGATTAACTAGTATTTATTTATCAATGTGACACTATTMGGTGCCTCCCATTTGTGAATTCTACAGATGAATTGATAGTTGTTGCAGAGAACAGAGTAAATAAAGTACACATTACAATGTTATATAATTGTGGAGCCTGGTGAGTACTCAGGGSAGAGAAAGAATTATGGATTGTGAAGACACACCATTTTTTCAGCCCCAACTTTCTTTTTGAACTTAGCATGAATATGAATAAACAGTAAGAAATGGATTATTCTTAGGGATTTGAGAAGCTAASAATAGCACAAGATTTGTAGATAAATTATCCAGTGCTTCTTATTTCTTCTCCTGTTTTACATCCTTTAACAACAAAAGAGAAGAAAAACCCCAAATCCTGGAATAAAAGCAGATTCCTGTCCCCAGCAGACAGCAGGATCTCAGAAGCAGCAGAAAATTCCCCAGGTTCTCCCAAAGAATTTTTAGTGCACAGAAAACTTAAAAATATTTATGCTTAACAATGTAATACTCTGCACTGCAGAAGAAAACATAATATATTTTTGTCATATTGCCAAGGAACAAATGGGATTTGGTAAAAACAAAGATGACAGATATCGGTATTTTCCTGAGAAGACTTAAGTGTACCAGGACACAAAAATACTGGCAAAGCTAGTAAGTAATTCACATAAAAATGCAAAGTGCAAGAGGAAAAGCCTCAAAGATGCTCAGATCTCTGAAGGCTACTGAAAAATGTCTCCCTGGATTGTTCAATTTTTCCCACAGTGGTTTTTATTGTGGTTAAATTTTGTACCATTGTCCCTGAAGGAATGGTCTGGAAAGGAAAACATAATGAATATTAACAGTTCTGCTACAAAGGGCAACAACTGTTATAAGATCCATAACTCTTGGGCACTTTATGATCTTTCCTGGTGGTCAAAAGGTAGGAACAAGCACAGGTTGAAAATGGAACTAGAGAATTTTACCTTTAATCTTTCTGACTGTAAAGGAAAAAGTGAGAATTTAAAAAAATCCCCTTCATTTTTTTCTGTCATTGGCAAAAAACAGGTTTTGTCAGCAAAAGAATGGCACCACTTAGGATGGCAGCAGAGAAGCAAAGAAATACAAAGGGTGACAGAAAAAAAAGTATTAGAGAAAAAAAAATTATAAGTGGGGACATGGARGAAGCTGAATTTATACCATCTATTACAATGATGATTCAGGAAGGATAGTTTATATATAGCTTCAGAGTAACAATAAACATAAAGAAGATAATTCTCAGTGGATGATGTGATAAGAAGTAATGGCCCAAAATTGTGAAGGGAAACCTTTAGGATACACATTAAGAGATGTTTTTTCAATGACAATAATCAAGGAGAGTGGCTGAAACAACATCCTTGTGGAGAATCTCACCTGGATAAGGAGAGATCTTCCCTTAACAATATTTTCATAGATTTGAAACACAGAACTGATAGTACATTGATTGATATTAAATCAAATCCAAGAGACCAGCATTTCAGCTTAAGAGCAGTAATGAATATCTTTCTTTCTAGAAGAGTCTTCAGATCACTGCGACTTATTACAAATTCCCTGATTTTTTAATGAGAGGTAAGAGTATCTAAATGTTTTAGATCAAGTTCCTGTATTACATATGCCATGCGTTGGGTTTTAAAAATATTTTCATTTCCTTTTGCCTGTGAGTGGCACTTTTTCAAGGCTCACAGACAATATGCCAGTTCCCAACTCCCAGGATATGCTGATGTCYCAGGAACTGTCATACAGCACATGAAAGTAGTGAAGAAATTCCCTTGCTGTGTGTCAAAATAGTTCATATACCACAATGCACTATTTCTTCAAAGGCTTAATCCTGAACTAAGAAAACAAATATTARCACCATCTCATTATTGCTACTGGAACAGCATCTGAAAGCAGCTGAATCAGAAGAGTGAAAGATCCAAAAGTGCTGAGGCAGAGATGAGGACAGTGAGAAGCATCAGTGCTTTCCAATGGATACCCTGCCATTACAGTATTCAGAGGGCCTTGTCACTGAAGTTGGCAAGAGACAGTAGTTAGAGATTCTTAGGTGGGATAAAAGAAAAGCTTTGACAGAGGGAAATTCTTCAAAGCATAAAAAATGGGACAATGTCATTTCCAGGCATACCCTGTGCCTAGTGTATCCCAGCATCATGGCCACATGTCATGTTTAGTATGGTTTAATGCTTAAGTCTTCCTCTAAGTCTTCCCTGGGAATGTGTCTTTCTTCACTGAAGCTGTTAAGAAGCACAAAGAAGCAAGAACTAACTCCAGCACCCATTTACTCATCGTGGTCTCACCAAAGGAGGACCAAATTCCATGGCTTTGTTGYATGCAGGCTTTATTCCAGTGTTGGTCCTATATGTAAACACCAGCAGGTCTTTCTGGGATTCTTGCTATTTGATAGAAAGAAAAGATGCAAGAGACCTTTTTTAGTGTTTTCCTGTGAGTTGAGATTATTCTGTGTTATCTTCATAAACTGTAGCCTGTGCAAACGTTAAAGTATGGGTTCAATGATATCAGAAGTGGAAAACTATGATAAATCCATTTTGAAAGCAGCATTTAGGTTGCTGAATGATGAATACCTTGACTTTTCACACCACTTTGCCTCCCCACAGACCTCAGTCAMAGAGCATTTCAGAAGGGGCCAGGGATCAAAGTTCTCCCTAGGAGAGAAGCTGAATTTCAAGACTGATAAAACCTTCACAAAAGCTGAATTTTGCCCTTTGTTGGAGGTTAATTATAGTTATCCCTTTCCTCCTTTGCACACCCCAGGGATTGGTGAGCTCTGGTGATCTCTGTGTGGTGCTGGCAGGGTGCACCCTGAAGTCATGTCACACACAGGCCTTTCAGGGCACCAAGTTTCCTAAAACAGACCCTAWTTTTTGCAGGCACACAGAGACAGGTTGATAACTTTCAGTATGAACCATGGSTGCCAATAATACAATACCTGTGACTAACACCCTAACCTGCAGGCACAAGAATCAGAACTTAATCTGTTGGTGTCTGTCCCAAGCCAGAGATGAATCTGCATTAACAGATTATTTTGTTTGACACCCATTCAGGCCCTTAGCGGCACGTACTCTGAAGGATTTAATTTTCTCTGTACAATCTAAGTCATAGAGATGTTCTGTGAAGTGAAGATGACCAAGAGACAGGCCCAGATGAGCATTTCTGCCAGCCAGGAAGGGGGAAGCTGCTCATACTACGACTTCAGACATATTAAAAAAACCCCAAAGTTCATAAATTACATTTCTAGGAAAGACTTGGGAATTAGTTAAAGACACATTTGAGGTAATTTTTCTGAATTTGTGTTATTTTTTGGTAACTGTTCTCATTTAAGCTATCAGCAGAATTTTATTTGGGACTTTTAAAAACACAAGATCTTGCATTTGAGCGAAAGAACAAGTTTTCTCCACTGAAGTTTTTATTGAACTAATTCATCTTTCATATGCACCAGTCTCCAGAGGGGAAATAAAATGTATAAACTTTTTCTCTGATAAAAATGACAATGCTCAGAACTGATTTGGTTGATGATTTCTCTCTCCTAGTAGATTGTAGGCTATATTTTTTCTAAGATTTGATATATGTCAGTTAGAAGAAAGATTTCTTTCTCATAGAAAATAAAACACTATGGACTGAAAAGCAAAGAAGAACAGTCCTACACTGTAGAATGTGGATCTTTCAAGATTCATCAGCAAAAATCTCTGTTCAAAAATTTGAGCTAAAAGTCTCCAAATGGGTGTGGAAATTCCTTGTCTTAAATGGTGGAAAATTATTACAGAGTATTAGGTGGAAAATTTAGGAACACACCACCAGGAGACAGGGTTTTTTATTTGGTTTGGGGCTTCGTTTTTGGGGTGGTTTTTTTTAATTTTAAATTGGAAACAGGCATGCCTAATATTAGTACTATCTGTTTGCAATTTGTAGTAATTTAATGGATCAGAAGTGATTCAGAGCAGTGGCAAAAGGAGGGCTATATAATAACCTGAAAGCTCAATCCTTCCAAAAACGTGAAATAAATATTTTGTGACAAAACAGGTTTGATATTGTGCTGAGTGTTGCATGGGCATCCATGGCTGTGCAGTTTGCCTGTAAAAGGGAGCATATGGTGGGCTGCATTAGCCATGCACTAGTTTGGGCACTTGTTTTTGTGTTGCTAATGCTAAATTTATAGAAAGTTACATAATTTTATGAAGATAAACAATTCTTACTGAGGCTTGCCAACATTTTGCACGTGACAAGAGAGAAAAGCCAAGCAGCAAGGGTAGAAATTAGTTCTTCTGGCATATGGCACTGCTTGGGTAGAATTTCCTGAATAATCCATCAATTACCTATACTTGTCAAGCAGTCAGTGAAGAAGCTCATTCCATGAAGGTGAATAGCTAAAGGGTTTTTAAACCACTGTAAAAATCACATCTGTTATCATTTCATACARTGGTTTTTCTCTGAAGAGGAAATAACTTGCTAAATCATGACAAAATATTGGCTGTGGTCTGACCTGCAACATCTTTGTTTTAAGTGAATAATGAAACTTTCCTTTGTTTATTTTGTAATCTTTGGATATTTTTTGTAATTTTGCACCAAATTTGGATTTTTTTTTCCAAAATGCTTCTAAAGCTTACAAAAACTGGTACAAACATGTGCCAAAATGTGTCAAATCTCCTGTAGTTTATTCCAGTAGCTGCATATATAGATTTCAGTCACTACGATGTTTTCTCTCATGCGGAGCTATTCTGGGTTGCCTGTTGTTTTTAGTTTACATACTTCTGCCAGATGACTCACTTCACAATCTAACTTGTGTTTCCATTTTTACTCTGGTGATACTCATCCTAATTTTTTCTTTACTCCTAATCAAAGAATGATTTCATTTAATCATGAAGACTAGCCTGCAAGAGAATTTCTTGCAGCTAAATTTTAATATCTAGAAACTTCTGCAGAGGATTGAGGAGAGTGAGTGGGCTCGGGAAATTGATTTAGTTGGTGTAGAGTGCCAGTCTTTTGCCCTACAACAAGCAATTTTGACCTTCTAGTTCAGCCATGCTTTTATAGAGTTTTTTTTTTTAACTTTCTTTCCCTTTTTTCAGAAGGTGGATATTTAAACTCCAGTGCTGTAACGCATTTCACCGATCGAAAGGTGCAGCACACCAGTAAATAGGATGCAGCATTCCTTGGTAGCCTGAGGTAGAGCTGAAGGTCTTGCCAGCTACATGTCAGCAAATGTGTGATGCAGAGACWGGGGCTGGCTGAAGGGATGGCCAGGGCTTGTCCATGTCTGATCATTACCCTGTGGTCTGCACCAGCCTCTACTGAGCCCTGCCTGGGCAGGGTTCTGGCATGACCCCACCACAGACCCAAGTCAAATGGCACYTCACCTGATGCCTCCATCTTTTTCTCCTGGTGGTGGTGGAGAGTTTATCCACATGGATGACAGTGGTGCAATGCTGCTTGGCCTTAGGGTCGTTRGCCTGTTTCATTTATTCCTAACTATGTAGAAACTGGGATTCTATTTAGTGCATATCTAGATTACAACAGGAGAAAGTCCTCCAGTTGGTGATACCAGTCCTGAATAATGGTGCCATAAAAACAGGATTTCATTGCCTATCCTTTCTGCTGAATGAATCCATGAAGAACATTGAAACCAGTTTTGAGGCTGGTCTGCATAATTTAAGATGTAAAAAGATGAATTTTAGCATCACTTGTAGGTGATCACAGGACTGTGCAAAGACCTCAAGACATTATTCAACATTTCGTGTAATTTACATATGAAGACATCTACACCATCATCTCTGTTGTTAGAGCACAGAATAGCAGCATCTCATCTTTGGTTCATTGCTCCAGCCTGGGAAAGAGCCCCACGAGTCTCCCAGGATGCAGATACAGTTCCCACACCTCACATAAGTCTGTTGATAGGGTTTRTCCTAACAGTAAATAGGTCAGGGAGAAATAACCAAGAGAGCAATGATGTACAATAGCTGCACAAATTAACTGCTCAGATGTACGAGGAGTAGCACACATCAAGATAAGATGTCCTCTAGAGAGGCTGRGAGAGAGCAGGAAAGAACAGATATACTCTGTACACTGATTCTGTTTCAGAGTGTCAGAGAGGGAAATTCTGGAAGTGTCTGTGAAACACATATCTGGGGTATTACAGATTCAGTGAGAAATGTATTGCCTGGGAACAGAAAAGAAGGATTGCCTTAAATTATAGTAAGGGACATTTAGATTAGCCTTTAGGAGAAATATTGTGTAGGATGGTTAAACTCACCAAAAGGTTTTAGGATGAGATAACAGATCTCATCCATCTGTCACAAATGATGTCAGCCTCATGAAACTGCCAGCTTCATGGCAGGGGTCTACATGGCTTCTTCATTTCTTCTTGACTTCTATAACTCTGTGGTTCTATGATTCTTCAAGTTGCTTTTAGACCATTTGTTCAGTGATTATCCTGTGCATGARGGTGGGAGTGCCAATTTGGTTTAACCCTCATCCTGGAGCTGTTGTTCTGAACACTGCTTTATAAAGGTAGAATGAAGAGCAGTGGGGCTTATGSAAAAAACAGTGGCAGCATTGAATGGTCAAAATAAGAATTCAGACTCCTGTAGCTGCATGGAAAGTAAAATAGTTTGAAAAGGCAGAAGAATGTTAAAGCAAAGCTTCTTAAAGTWCTACTCATAACCACCTGCAATATAGGACATATCACTGGCTTCCTGTGATCATTTATTTTAAGTCCTGGTTCTCAGAGAAAYCAAAGAAACGTGATTGCCACTGACATACAAATCAATAGCAGAGGGCAGAGCCATGTCAGAGAGCAGCTGATAATATGGTTCAAACAAGATTTAGATCAAGCTGCTCACAGGATGCAAAGGCCAACAAGTGGAGCAGATGCAAGCTGCAAAAGGCAGCTTAGAGATGTTGCTCTTTTCACAGCCTGAAAACAGAAGCTCCTTGGCAAAATGTCCCTTCAATTGCATCTGATTCTGGTCTGAGGTCAGTGGGAAATGACAAGGATGATTATCAGAAGCCTGCAAGATGCAAGGATGAGCTGCAGTGACAAAAGGGGAAAAAAATAATTGTGGATCCATCTCAAGCAGACTCAAAAAGGAGATCTCATTAAAAGAGCCTGCTTCTTACCATGCCAGAGGTAAAGGCCCAGGAAGGCAGAGAGAAGATACACAAATTTTAACAACAGATTACAGGAAGGCTTAGACATGAAATCTTAATGTTTCTGGACACATGTATAWGGGATTGGACAAAATGAGAGTGGTCAGTCTATTATATGGCTTTGTCTGAATGTTCCTCCTTGATGGGTCTATGCAGAAATATAAGAAGTTATGCAACCCTTGTGGGGAGGCTGTTCTTTCAATTGGCATGGCTACACAGGCAATGGGCTGATTYAGTCAAAAAACAGCAGTACTACTGTACTGCTCATAGTGAGACTACTCACAGCAGTGTGATAATGTCATATTATAGAATGAAAAGCAGTCTCATAAAAGAAGATTTTGAGATAGCAATGTTAAATATACCATAACTAAAAAAAAAAAAAAAAATTGTTACCAAGCTTGTAAAGAGACAGATTAACTTCCAGCTACTTCATTGCCATAATGCCATGAATCTATCAAAATATGCAACAGACACATCTAGTGAACTATTTTCTTTTGCTTTGAGTCTTTATTTATCCCATTCCAATCACTGACATGGAAAGTTCCTCTATTAATATTGTCTGAGCAAGTTAAGGGARACACAGCAAGGGGAGGGCAGTCTCTTCCATGGCAAAAAAGGCCTGTGTTCATAGAGTTAGGTCTGAACAGAGCTGGTCCCTAGGTCAGACAGATGGAACACTGGAAGGGCAGGTGTGCTTCAGGATGACAGCTTGTCCTCAGAGAGCTGATGGGATCTACTGCTGTATCATGGCAAAGCCCACAGGACTTGTTGGGCTCTGTGGTTCGTTGTTGGCATCTTTACAGCTGGGAAGCAAAGGCACAAATGCCTTGAAAAGCCAGTGTGACTTTCTTTGGTCTGCATTTYGTGCTGCCCATGTCCAGGCAGACAGGGTAGGTAACTGTTGCTACATGGGAACCATCCACAATGTGCCTTGCTTATGGTGATGGACAGGGGTGGAGGAAAAGTTAATCCTCTCTTGTCAGAAAGCTTTCAGTCTCCTTTTTATTGCCTGAACAATGCAAACTGTGAGACAAAACAGGGCATCTCTTGCCAGGATCATACACGGCATCTCCTGTCACGATCAAGTAGTGATGTCCAGAATGTCAGCAATGTTCACARCCCTTGTGGCTGCTGCAAGTAACTCAGTTGAGATTCAGACAATTGCAGCTCTCAGGAATCCTTCTTAGATGCCATGCAAAGAGCCATATCCAATGTAACTTCTCCATAGCATCTTCCAGCAGTTTGTCACTGCCAGATTTGGAAATGTCCCACTGTCCTGTGTCTCCTGTGCAGCACTGGCAGGACCAGCCATGGCCCTGCTGCCCAGAGGGGACAGCATGATGACACCCTTCTCTTGAGAGCCCTTCTGACAAAGAGCCTGGTGGTACTCAGTACAGCTGTTTCATCCTGGCATGACTCACTCCTAGTAAACACATTATGATTCATGGACAACTTTTAGCTCCATGATTCATTCAGGTCCACTTTCTTTTATTACTGCCCAAAACCATATAATCAGTAGGTGTCTTACCTTATCTAAGAAAAACTAAAAATGAGCAAAAGTTAACTGCTCTTCCAAGAGACAATTAARGCCCTTCTTTTTCAGAGGTACGTAACCAGCACCACGTTGAAAAAGATTAGAAACACTAAAGTATGGGATATTCACAAAGCAAATTCATTCCAGCCTGAGCAATACAGCAGATTCATGAATATGTGTTTTTATTATCAATGTATTTAAACTAAAAAGAAATTTTAATTCTCCCTGTTMTTTATGTTCCTTCTATACAAGTTGTTTTGCTCTGCAGTTTCCATAGCTTTTCTTCTTAGAAATGCATAGCGTTAAAGTTTATTATGTCTGCAATATTGAACAAATCAGAAGTAGGAGCACTGAAGTGAATAGGTTTCTGTACTTTCAGTCTCTTTCTGAAGGTTCTCATGCTCTCAGTTGTGCTGAATGCTGGATCAATTCTATACACCCTTCTACTGAAAAGACAAAAAACTTCACCATGAGAGAATGGGATAAGGCAGAGGGAGGCAGAGATATTTTTTAAATGGTGGAAACAGAAAAAAATATTCATCTGCACAGACATTAGCTATAGATTGAATTGTAAGCTATAATAGTCCCTTGGCAAAAGTACAGAGATAACCAAATTCATTACATCATAGATATGCCAGATCTATATTTATTGTCAGATCTGCTGGCAATTCAAGAGCTGGTTTCTGTCCTTGATGTTAAAGAAGTGTCCAAAGCCTGATCCCATGTGAATAAGCATTTTGTGTATTTCAAATAGCCTACGTCTGAATTGCACACATGGAAACCAGTTCTTTGATTCTTGGAAACACAAATAACAGCACTGCCTTTTTTGTAAAGCATTAGCCACCAGCAAAGGACTGRGGCCAAAATCATTCTTGGGTTGCATGTTCTTGACCACAAGGATTACACCAAGAATCAATCTGACCTTTCTTTTTGGCAATAAAGGAATCATAACTGTGTGGGATTTGAGGGATCACAAAGGCAATGAATTTGTGTTCAGCTTCTAATCAATTGATTTGTGTTTGTGACCAAATAACYTCTCTAATGCTCCCCTAATGCTCCACAGCCACTGCCTTCCTATGCAGAAATCCCTCAGCTCCAGTTCTCYGGGTTCTGGTGGAAGAAAGGATCACTGTGATGGATGAGACTCGTTCCAAGCCAGGGGTCTTGGCTCCCAGCACTGAGAAATTGCCTCTATTTCAGCTCCCATTACAGTTGGTCTGCTGCAGCCTCAATGGGGACCTCCTGACTGTGTGTGAGCCTGGARTGAACCCTAAATCAAATCCAGATAGCCACTTGATTGCTTCAGTGGGTTGGAGCTCCAAGCAAAGAAATGAGATGCCTGAAACCATTGAATATAGCATGCACTCCCAATTTTCATTTGGGGCAAGAGCAGTCATGATCGATCAGTTAAAGAGAAATTAAAAGTCAGTTCGATTTCCTTTTGCAGAAGTAATGAGGATAAACTTGCTTTTATACAAAATTTGTATGAGTGAAGCACAAAACAAGGGGACTCACTGAGTCATCTTTCTGCAAAGAACAAGGTACAACAGTAACATCTCTCCTTATGTAAGTTGGGCTTGGCTTGCAGCCAAACAGAGAAGTGTAGAGATGCATTTCAAGCTAAGTCAGCTCTATCCAGAGCTGAGCCTGSGCTCAGCTTGGGCTGAGCAAGTGAGGAAAGAAGAAACTGGAAATTGGCAGCAAAGAAGTTACATTTTGCCAAGCGCTGTACATGGTATTAATGTGAATGTCCTGCCTCTTACAAAACCTGTACTCATAMGGGTCTGTCATAAACCAGAATGAATTTCCTCCAAGACCCTTGAAAAACAAGCCAAAAATACAAAAAACATTTCGATTTCTGATACAGACCATTGTGAACTTCCAAGAAATCAATTAGATGCACAGATTGTGCAATCAGGTCTCTGTCCATAAGGATCTCTGTCAGTCCAGGATCCAACACTCATGGAATGAACACTAATGGCTTGAGGTTTCTGTTTYCATGTTCCATGAAAATGTAATATGGTGCCTGATGCAAGCCCCATGTAATGAATATCTCTATTAAGGTCTTATCTTTATTAGAATTCAGTTAAAGTCTTTGCCGAACGTGTAAATTTGTGAAAATTAATGAATTTTAAAAAATGCATGGTACAACATTTACTTTCAGGTAAAAAACTTGAGGAAATAGATTTAAAATAACCYTTAAATGTCACAGATACTGGTATATTATAGCCTCTACATCAGGAATAGGACCAAATATTCCTGTCTGTGATATCCTTACTGTATTCAGATCTGAAAGTCAGTGAACAAGGCTTTCAGTCTTCTAGAGGCAGATGGATTCAGAGCTGACCACATGCTAGGCACCTGCATCCCAGTAAGAAAAAATATTTCTGACAGGATGGAAGTGTCTCCTATTGTCCTCTTTCCCCTGCTACAAGAAGGCTGGAGCAGAGCCAGGGAAAAAGTAYTGGGGTGGCCTACTGAAAAATTAGTACAACTAACAGATGTCAAACTGTGGATGGAGATGGTAATCTGAATCCAGGAATGAGGAATGAGTGTGCTTTTTCTGGGYGTCCACTTCTAACTCAGCCAGGAGGTGAGACTGAGCCCTACTTCAGCTCTCACTGGTGCCAGTGTAAAACCAACAATATACTTTATATTTTTTTCTTTTTTTAATCCATGGAGGGACCTAGCTATTATATTGAGATCAAATTACCACAAATTTGTAGTATTAAATTCTCTTGCTTACCTGCCACCTCGCATTTGGCTCCCTCCATATTTTCTRAGCGAGCATTGAAAGCTGGGGAAACTTCAGGACAGAGTCTGAGAAAGCAAAAATACTGAGCATGGGGCTCTTAAAACCTCCCCCATCACTACAATCTGTTAGCATGTTGTTGATTTAGTTCTGATTTACTGTTCTGATCATCAGGGAGACTGCTGAGCACAGAGATGTCCTCATGGAGAGAAAGGCAGACTCAGGATCCACAGAGTGTCTGCCACAGGGTGGGCGGAAGGAGGTGAGCTCTCTGAAGGGCTATTTGGCATTTTCAGCACTTTGTGCTCCTTATTTTTGTGACAATCTTAGGCTGTTCTGGACTCTTTTAACTGCATCTGCTATCATCTCTCAGGTTTTTGTTTTCTTTTCACTTTCCCTCAAATYGCATTGAAAACACTAAAGAAAACAGTCCACTGTCAGGTAGTTTCTCTCCTTGAGAGGATTTCTGTTATCACTGTAATGAGCCAGTTTTCCTAGGACCAGGAGAGAGTGACTTTCCTCTACTCAAGTGACWGCACAGGTCTGGGTTTGCTAATATGTGAACAGTGTGATGGCAGGTGGCTCAAAGACCATCTGATTGCAGTAATCTCACCAGGAGAAGGGGTGTGCATTGTCACCCACTGGYTGTCACAAACAGAGCAGGGGAGCTCTGTTAGTCAAACAACCCTGCTTTATTCCCATGTTTGATGTTGCAGGTAAAGGTTCTTGATGGACTCATTCTTTATTTCATTTATAATAAAGCTGGCAGGTACCGTGACAATAGAAACAATGGAACAGATATACACAAAGGCAGCTTTTTGTGCTCAGAAGTCCATGTAACTGCTGCACTGCTTTGCCTCTGGTTCTCTGTCTTCATTAGGTGTTCTGTGGTTTTGAGAATGCTTCTTGTGCACATTAGGGCAAAGGTAGGCAGGTGTGAATTCAATGAGAGAGAAGTATTCAGGACTGATAACTGAATATGCAAGTGACATTTACAGGCTGTGACACCCAATTTAGCAAATACATGCACAAGCTAAATTGGCAATTCTATACTTAAACAATATTATAWTTGTGCCTTTTAAAGGCATGTAAATTGTTTATAGGTTCATCTGACTCTTTTTTTTCTTCGAGAAAACAGTATTTTCCATCTCCTAAGCCAGCTGGAAAATGGATTAAGCAAAACTTGTTTAACTTAAAAAAAAWAAAATAACTGCTTGGTTGTAAACAATCATAAAACTTTCATCCTCTAGGCGAGCTTTGCTTTATTTTCAAGCACTGTGCAAACAGACTTGCAGATCCAGATTAATATCTTCACAATGAATTGTACATGCCTGATTTAGTAGGAGTATTTGTAGGGCAAAGGTATGAGCGTCCAAGGTATGGAATGAAATTGGTAACCTTAACTACACCTGTAACTATTGCAGTACTCTGTAGCATCACCATGGCAACCATGGATGCCACAGAGCTACAAACCCCAGGACTGCAGTTACACTGCAAGAGCTATTATTTCTCTTTTATTTTACTTGTGGATGTTTCACCCACACTCCGGAGCTAAGTAGGCCAAACCATGAGCTCCACACCCTCAAGGTTGCCCAATCACTGAGCTCCGTTTGGATGAAGAGAATCTGAGAGCAAGGCACATGCCAGGTTTTTCTCCTTCTTGCACTCTGGGCAAGTGTTTTACACATAATTGGGCATCAAATATGCATTGTTGCATATTCAAAAGTCCAAATTTTCCTCTAGAGTATTTTTGTGCTTCTAAAACTTCATCAGCATGATCATTCTGAAATACCCAGTTCCCATACAAATCTGCCAGGCCAGGCACTTAAATTACATAACAATCATGACCATTCCTAGACATTAATCTTACAACTGGACAAATGTTTGCATTTATCTTCTAAACTTATATTCACAGAGGCTGTTCTTTGAAGAGAAGGAGGATTGCTGATTTGGTTGGCAAGTTGCTGCTCCAAGATGCACTGAGGTGAATTCCGATATGGGATTACACATCCTAAACCAGAAAGAATTAATTGTTCCTACAGAGTCCTCTCCATCACTGTTAGGAGAAGCCTAAACAAGGAAGTAACACTGGTATCTTGATTTGTAGAGCATTAAAGGTAAGATTCACCTCACTTGTAGGTCTAATAGCATAGACTAGATTAGGTTCACATAATCCAGACTGAAACACAACTCCATGGTTTATTGCCACACGACTGAGAGATGGACTTCAAAGGAGGGGTGCAAGAAGTAGTCCAAGCAAGAAGYCCAAGCAAAAAGAAATCAAAGGCCAGAGCAAAAAGAAGTCAGAGTTGAAGCCATTGAAATCCAAACAAAAAAGGGGTTGAAGTTGAAGTAATTTATTTTTTTCTCASTGCAGTCTTTTATACTGTTACAGCTCTAAGTTGTTGCAGCTCTAAGCAGACACATCCTTAAGCAAGAATTTCCCACTAGTTACAGAATTAACCTATTGTTTGTGTTACTTGGCAGTCTTACAAAACTACATAGTTTCAAAAACTTTGATATCTGCATATGCTGTCTTTTCCCAGTTCTTCTCATATCTGCATATCCCACAGCCTGTATCCCACCAAGGCCAGGATATCATTTAGCTCCATTGTGCTCCCTGTTCTGTCCCCCATTTGTTCTTCCATAGTTTGTGTCACCAGAAATCCCTGAAGGAAAGATGCTTTGATCAGAAAATGCAGCTTTCTGACATAATTTTCTACCTGCTCCTGATGCTGGAGAAGTAGTCATGGATCTTTGCTTCATATACTATCTCATGGTTACCAAATATGTGTCTGTGGGGATGCCTTCATTCTATTCCAGATTTGATAAGCACTTACACAATTGACAAAAAATGTAAGGAATGGAGCTAAATGCTTTCAGGTTTTTAATAACCTTTACAGTTTAGCTTCCTAACAGCTAGTTATGTAATCTATTCTAATGAGAAATATTAGTCCAAATATCTATTTAAGGACCACTTAAACTCTTTAATTTATATTCATGAGTGAYAAAACAGACACACTGGGTGCTTCACATATTTTTTCCCTTGGTATGGCTGTTAATCTGAGTTTCAGCACAGATCCAAAAGGAAGCTGTCTGGCTGTCCCTTCTCCCCTCCCCAGCAAGCCCCAAGTCTCAGAGAAGCAACAGTTATTCAGTGCATGACAGGGGATGGATAACTGGGGCAGCTCCTTTCACACTTCCTACTGGCATTTTTGTTATCTTGCTGAAGCAGACTATGCAATGGATTCAGTAACCAGAGGATCCGAATCTGTCTTGTGAGCAGGGGATAAATGTGTGGCAGTGACAGCTTTTYGTGACGGTGATTAAGGCTGTCTGGCTGTCACAGTGCATTTGCATTGGTTGGTGTGACTACACAGGTCCAGAAAAGAGTGTGGCATCTCATTTTGTCCTCAGAGGTAGTTCAACTCCAGTGCTACTGGGCCTGTTTGGTAAAATACACATTTCAGTTTATTCCTGTATTATATAGAAGGAAGTTTTTCTTTGTAATGGCTTTGTCGGGGAGGAAATGCAATTTAAAAGGTCTGTAAGACTGTAAGTCTGTAAGACTATTCCTGCCCTTTGTCAGATTTCAAAGCTTGCTTGTTGTTAACATCATGTCTTGTACATCCTGAGTGTTTTTCTGCCTTCAAATKAATTTGTAATCAGAAGTATTGAGAGAACTTTCTGTTTCTCTGCAATGTGCTGAACTAGCTCAGCAACTCTAGCCCTACCCAGACTTCATCCTTTAGCATTTTTGYTTCCCTGGAGGAAACACAAGGTCATCCTTAGTTTCTGTTTCCATCACTGCAGACTGCAGATGAGGAACATCTCACAGGGCCCTAAGAGTGACTGAAGAGAACTGTGCACACTGCTGGCACTCCAGAGCTCAGTAAGAAACTTGGAAAGGGCTTCAGCTCATAACTGATGGATTTAGATGCTAAAATTCACATGTCCATGTGAGTCAGACATTTCAGGTCCCATTACAGTCATTGGAGACCGAAGGCTTTGCCCAGCCCTCTCAACTCCTGTGTGTCAGTAACCACACGGGGCTGGYGCATCAATGGCTGATCCTTTCTGGACCAACACCTGCTCCAGGTGAGAACTGCTGGGCCTCTCAAATGGCCCCAGCCCCTGCTGCAGCCACTGAATCACATCTCTAGAAGTGGACACCTAAGTAAAATGTCTAAGTGTTGGAGCTGAATCCCTTTACCCRGAGCATTAATGACCACCATTCACACTGGATGGTGGAAGCAAACTGGGAACTTCTCAAGTTTGCACCAAAGTTTGCAGAGGTTGATGCAGATTCATTAATGGCTTTTGGAATGTGTCCTTAAAGAAAARTCATGTCTTAAGGTGTGATTCATGAAAACAGATTAATTTTTTTTTCTTTCTTTTCACATTATTAAATGCACCTAGCTTACAGAGGAGAGAAACTAAYGATGTTTCTTTTAATTAACAGTGATAACAACTGGCTCTGGGAATCTTACTTTATTCTTTCCTTCCCACCCTATCACATTTTTTCCACTAGATTCAGCACATACAAATGAGTACATAGTGTGCTGGGGTTTTTTCTTTACTAAAAGTAGATGGATGTGGTGTAGCTGACTGAAAACAAAATACACAGAACTRTTAAGTCTGAMCTCCACACATAGCAAAGTTCTGACAATTTTACTGATGACCTTTTCAGGAAAGGAAACTGATCTCTCTCTAGGAAGGTCAGCTGAGCAGTAAAGGTGAGCAGGTAACTCACTCATTGCCCTGTCTGCTTACAGAAGGCAGACAGATGAACATTTATGACAACACAAAAATTAGGATAAGGTGCCAGTTTTTACTAACAATAATAAATTTTCTTTAATATTAAATGATTACTTAATTAGATGAGCACTTCAAATGAAAAAGAAATTAATAGCTACAGCTATGGGGGGAAAAATATACATCTATTGTACTTGTTTATCATCCACACATTTTTCTTGCAAAGCACTGAACAGGTCCTTCTGATTTTTTTCTTACATCTTTTTTTACTGATCCCATGCACAGAGGTTAGCATCTAGGGCATTCTGCAGATGAGGCTAAGATTTTGATGGCTGGAATAAGGACACCAGTTTAAAATTTATTTTTGGCTGGAATTTTTAAARTAACTTGGTGAGAATTTTTTGAAACGTCATTGAATTGCTCACTGAAAATTCACCTTGACACTCCAGAGCAGACTACCCTCAAACTGTCACTGAACTTTAAAATGTCACAATACCAGAATTATATGTTCTAAAAATAGAGAAATGGCTTAAAGAGGAATTAAACTGACTTAGACAAGTTTAATTAATCACTATGGTTTGGGAAAAAAAGTTACATCCTTTTCTGTTGAAGTGCAGAGACAGTTCAGACAGAGATTGTGTTGCAGAGGCATTATCACAAGACATCAGTGTGCTAAGCAAGARCAAGCCCTGTCCTTTTCCAAAAGCTCCTGGTTTTGGAAGGCATGACAAGCCATTTCAATACAGCCCATGTGACCTCAGCCTTCTGAAATCCACCTGCAGCAAAAACCTCCTCAGCTCAGTGGATTGAATCCATGGTCTGGCATGTCCTCATCATGTTCATTCACACACTTACCTTCTACAGTCTGACCACARACAAGAGCAGAACAGGTGACCTGAGACAGGAGAGAAAGGAGAAGAAAGTCCTYGGCCATGCTCTTGTGTGTTAATTGGTTAGAAGGTGAGACTGGTGGCATTCCAGAGGCAGAAATGAGCAAGGGACAAAGCAGTTTGTCACCAGCCCCACATCCTGCTACTCCTGACTGCACTCTGATGGACCCMGGACCTGAGCCTTGCCTGGGGCTGTTGGTTGGGTGACTCTGAAGCTGGGGGTTTGTGCCTTGCTGCTGAAGGCACAGTGTCTGCCTGTGCATGGTTTCCTGGCTTGTGTCCCTCTGGGAGCAGCCCCACTCCTACTGCCCTACAGCCCTACTCCTGCCCCATTACCCTGGCACTGGATAATGTCATCACATCTCTCATTTAGCRCTGTGGATACCTGGGGAGTCAAGAGCTCATCCACCACCGCCCTCAGCATTGCCAAGAAATTGGGTGTTTTGGAGAGGGGCAGAGCTGCCTCCTGGCAAGGAGGGAGCCACGAGTCTCTCAGGAGCCCCTTCCCAAGGCAGCTCTCCAGATCCCCCAGACACACAGAGCCTTACTTAGCTTTGCTCCAGTTTAGGCCAGTTTGGGGTACACAGACTCATTTTGGCATCATGCAATGAACCCCAAAGCACTGAGAAYCATTCTTTTTCCTCCCAAACTGACTACATTTCCCCTGTCAATGCTAGCACAGTGGTGAAGTRTGTGCAGGTGGCTCCATTCCACTGGGAATTCCAAGGCATTCTGTTGACTCACTCTCTGCAAAAAGTACTGTTAATACCAGTATACCTTTTTTCCAAGGAAGAAGTAAGGAGCCTGATCCACCCCACCTTCCCTATATAAATAAAGACAGTAAGGCACAACGAAGGTGCTTCTGCAGCAGGGGTGCCTCAGCCAGTCCCCTTCTCCATCAGGTTTGCTCAGCCCTGCATGGATATTGCTCACCAGTAACAGGAGCAGGCTCAGACCCCTCTGCTCTCCAATATTCCAGGGGATAAAGCCACACCCTTCCAGCTGCTCAAATGACTCAGGCAAGGTTGTGTGTGCAGCCTGTGTGGGCAAGGTATTGCACAAGCTCTTTGCCAGGCCAAGGCTATCACCCAAATCACAATCGCATCCTCCTCTTCCTAAGGTCAGKCAGAGATGCTCAGCTCAGAGTTTATTCTGATCCTAGCTGATCTGTAATGCTTTGAGAACCAGAATTCCTGATAGGAAAACCAATAGCCCCTCTAGTCTGTCAGGGCAGTTGAGTGCTACTGTAATAAGGTAGAGTATATTCAGTGTAGGGATAATGGGTAATGTGGGATTTATAACAAAGCYATAACTCAATAGGAGGGGGTTCAGATGATATCATGAATCACAGCTGTGAGATGTGACTGATCGATGAGATCATTAGAAAGCTAAGATTGAATTACAGGTCTGGTAATTTATCACTCAACAGCCTCAGCATTTTCTATGATATTTGAGGAACACTTGCACATTTTTCCTGCACTGTTTTTTTCAGGTGCCTAATTATAAATAAGGTACTGGAGATGCTTTTAATCAGTGGACAGTCTAGTGCCACTGTCTTTCACTGTAATCAGAGTTGCCGGCATACAGTGAACTTCCCTTTTGAATTATTCAGGATGTAGATCATTGCAGAATTACAACATAGCATTTTCTGTCTCAGTGTTCAACACAGCAGTGGAAAATTCCAGTGTAATAAGGCTGGGATATAAATTTCTTCCATAGTTAACATTTTATTGTACTAATTAAGAAGCAAAACAGAAAAAGATGCTACATTCTATGTTATTGCTAATCATATTTCATATTAATTAATAAACATAGACCAGTTAGTCTGAGGCGTGAAATTTTTCAACACCTGTTTTTTCAGCTGGTTTAGTAGATTATACTTTTTACTTTGTGCATGTTATCTGGCTCATTTATTGGATATATGTTGTATATGCATTGAAGCTGTCTGGAGACATAACAGTTTGATAAAGTAACAAGGCATTTGCTTTCTAGAAGACRAAAATTAACAGCCATAGGCAGACTGGCAAAATTAATGGACTCYGGTTGATTTTCTAACTCTGACAGTTACTAAGCCAGAGTATTACAAGGGAGAATGTCCAGGATGGCTGACATCTCTGAAAGCAGTCTCTGCAGTCTGTGGAAAGGGTAAGCAAATTGTGAATCCACCTGGKTGATATTTCTGAACCTGGCTCTAASAAAATGTAAAACAGAGATGCCACTTGTACTTCGTGTCGAATCAATTTGACATTCTCCTTTCTGTAATGGCTGGAGGACACGGATGTTCTGTCTTGCCTTTTCCTTCCTTCTTCCCACATGTCTCACTGCCAAAATCTCTGCAAAGCACATTCTCTGTACCATCATCTCCCCTGCCTCTGGCACCCTAGATTTCAGTTTCAAAAGGATTAAGAGTGCTTCCACAGACATTTGGATCMCTTGTTATGATCTTCTTCATGCAGTAGAATGAGAGTGATGTGATTCCCTTAGACTTTTCTGCAAAAGAAGAAAATTACCCCTTTAAAATTTTTGTTTGAGTTTTTTTTTTTGTTTTGGTTTTTCACTTGTTTTTAAATTTACCTGTCTGGCAGAAATTTTTAAATTTTCTGTCTGGCAGAACTAATGGACAAGAAGCTTTCTCATTTCTTTGGAAATTTCACCTAAGAAATGTATTTAGTCTGAATTAGACTGCAGTGGGTAGCAACGTTCAGAATTTTCTGTGAACAGGAAATTTCAAGGAAAATCTCACACCTGACACCTGATTATTGTGTTTACCAAACAAAAGCCTTTCCCTGCAGCTGCAGTGAAAAATTGATATTCCTGACAGTTCTCCCTGTGTGGCTGCAAAGATGCTGACAGGAGTGGTAATGTCACTGTGGGCTGGGCAGGAGGCTGAGGAGCTGTGATCCACTCACACCCGGCCCTGAGCTGCTCACCTGGGAACAGATGCTCCCCTCCACATGGGGACTCTGCCATCTGCATGTGCTGCGACATCTCTGAGGGTCAGCACTTCTCCCTTGTCCTGCTGAAGAGCTGGGTGACAACTGTTTACCTGGGCTCTGAAACTTCTTTTCATCATCTCCCACTGCATGGCAAAAGAATGAGCTGCAGCAGAGGCAGTATCTGCCTGCAAGCCAACAAATCCTTGCAAATTTACTTCCAGAGATGCCAGCTTGTACTTTACATGGTCAGCAGTTTTGTGCATATTCATTTCTCACTGATGTAAAATTTGTCTCTCAGCCAGAATCCTGTAAAAAAGATTATTCTGTTCTGTCACTGCTGCAAATTGCCATCATCAATGCACTTGTTTCAAGGTGGGCTGGTGCCTGCGAGGGTCCCTCATGGCTCTGTTGCTGCAGTCCCTTATATGTTTTCATTAATATAGCAGTTAGTTTAATATTCTGCATCAGTCATATACCTAAATGCCTGGTAGCAGCCTTGTGGAGGGAATATCCGTCACAACCTGCCCCACTTAGGTTTCTTCAGGACATTTCTGTTGTTCTTTGTTCAGTTTACATGAGTATTTCACAAATATTAATGACTTAGTCTTTGTAAATMTTTCTGAAATATTAAGACACAATTCCCTCTTAACAGTGAGAAAGCAGAGAGAACTGCAGGTAAAGGAACAGAGGGTAATTTTGGGATAGCCAGAGTGACATGGCTGATCCTTGTTTTTCCAGAGCTTGTGCCTTTGCCCCTGTCTGTCTCTGAGCAGCACAGTTCCCACCGACACAAAATCTGCTCTGTGTTTTCAGTTAAGCTGCAATTAATCCACAGCCTTCTAAAACATTGCCTAGGCAAAATACCTCTTCCTGTGCCACTGCCAAGAGATGGAGGTCAAATCCAGCTCACTGGGGCAGTTTCCAGTTTCCTCACCACTCTTCCCTTGTCTACAAAACTGAAATTGCTTCTCCCCATCCTGCCTTCCACCAAAGGAGGGGATGCTGACAATGCTGACAACAAAACACTCCTGTCTGTGGGATCAGGGCCCTGCAGRGAGGTGGTCCCTGCATTAAATCCCATCCAGTGCACAGGCCAGCAGGGTGGGGGGTGATTTACAGCCACGTAGAGCTGCCTTCCTTCTATTTTATCCCACACTTTCACACATCAGTTTCATTAATGTTCTGTTTGTACATAAATGAGTTAGGGAGAGACCTGGCACTGCTGAGCAGATGGTGCTGCTGTCCCTGGTGAGACAAGGACCATCCCTGCCCCAGGAGAGCCAGGCATCCTTGTTTGCTCAGGAGACATGCTTTTTCTATTGATGTGCTGGTGAAGTGAACCATCTAACCACAGCTGAAACAGAAAAATCTGAAATCTGAAATTTGCCTCTCTAAACAAGTCCTCATTTATTTTGGTGATATRGTGGGAAGGGGAGTTTTCCAGCTTTGGGGTTAAATTATTTTTTTACTCTATTCCCATCTCCAAAGCTGAAGGGATTTAGGCAGTGCTCCTGTTACAAGGCAGCTGCTGGGAGAGTTTCTGTTTTGGTGAATACAGCTCCTGTCATCTGTGGTGCTGCCAGTTGGGTGAACACAGGGCTGTGTCCATGACTGTGTCACAAACATGACACCACCTTAGCACAGTGATTTCCCAGCAAGACCAAAGCCTTTGTTTCCTCACCCCTATCCAGAGAGCGACAGACAACCTTCCTTGCCTACATCAATTGCTYACTTTGAAAGGCAGGTGAAGGTGAGAGATGGCTGAGCTGAAAAGTGGAGTGTTTTCTTTCTGTTAGCTCAGCCTGCCTTTTCATTTTAGGTGAGCTCATTGTAAATTAAGTTGATCACTGGATTCTGATCATGGCTCCTCAGAATAGCTCCCACAAAAAGTGGGACCTCTCCAGAGTCCTCTCCATGGCAGGAAAAAAATGACAGAAAGGTGGCTGCAGGAACCTCAGCATGGCTGTAACCCACTGCTGCCCAGAGGATTGCCACAGTTATTATTATTTTTTTCTTTTATTTTAGTTAAGTCATATTTTTAATGGGAAATAAACATGAACATTGTTTTGTGGTGAAGAAATCTCTGTGGTGCTTCTCAGGTTATTCCAGTGGTAAATCACCTTTGCTGTTGGAACATGATGAAGGTCTGATTTCCTAAGCACAAAAAGGTGTTGACATCAGTGCTGTCTCTCCCAACATATTTTAAGACTCTCCAGGTTACTGGTCTTACTGTGTAAGACCTCCTAAAGCAAGAAAGAGTCCTCTTTGTAATTTGTCTAGAGCTTATTCCAAAAACTTTGGAGAAAATGTCACTGTCACCATTATTTGCTTCACAAGAAAAAATTCTCAACATTCAGATCTCTATAAATGCCTCTGCCTAAATACATGTTAAGAACTCTAACAAAGTGTTCAGAAATTTTATCTCTTTTTTATTTTAGAGTGAGCTTTCTAATAGCAAACTAATGGAGCTTGAAATWTTTTTTTTCTTCACACAAATAAGTCCATCCTTTATTAAAAATGTTTGGTATAATTACTTCTTGTCTATGCTTCCCTTGCCTGCTTTTTWCCCAGATACATTTCCAGCTTTGGACATTTTTTGCAAGGTTTTAGTGCAGTTTCTTTCTCAATGCATTTTATTTTTCTTCCAAAGTGGAAAAAAACAGCAAATACAAATGCAGTTGGAAGAACAAAAACAAGAGTGTTACAGGAAGAGAGATTTGATTTTAGATGTTGTGTCATATCAGATCATGTGGTATGATTTTGAAACACATCTGTTTCAGAACAATGTACAAACTTCAGAGGAATTCAGAGAATTTGGGGATATGGGAAAAGTACCTTCACTAATTTGATGACATTAATATGATCAAACAGTATTATTCTGCTTAAAAAAAAAAAACAACCAAAAACAAACAAACAAAAAACCCCACAAAACCCACAACAAACCCAACACCCCTCACCCACAAAAAACCTCCAAGAAAATAATAAATCTCCCCCACAAACCTCTCACCAACCAAAAAAAACCATAAAAAAAGTAAACCAAAACCCCCCCAAAAACCCACACCAAAATGAAGAAAAAGATAAATGCTGATACTGTATCAGACACTTGAAGGAAACTATCTGGGGCATGTGTTCTGAAGCTCAAAGCCCAGGTTTCAGCATCCAGAAGGCAGCAGACCAACATGGACTCAATGGTGAAAACCTACACATGATAATTGGARATCTGGAAAACATGAGCTATGAGGAATAATTGAATAAACAGCAACTACTTAGCCTTGAAAGGGGAAGACTGTATGGAGAATCTGTAACTGTTTCCAAGTGTACAACAGGCCAGCCTGAAGAACAGGCAACAACCTGCTTACTGACATGACTGGGATCTATGGAAGGAAGACCTATTGGATTCAAACTCCAAACAAAGGAAAATCCCAGTGTTTAAGATTAGACACTCATTAAAACTTTAAACTAGCACAAAAAAAAATGAATCACAAAGTAGAAAACAGGTTGTCTAAAGATTTCTGGTGTCTCAATCACTGGGTGTTTTTGGGGAAAAAATGACAAATGTTTCTTGATTTATATATAATTAYATATAATTAACCCTAAGTGAAGCAAGACAATGGGTAAATTACATCTTTCCTCTTTTCATCTTTTAGGATTCAGAAAAGAAGTGAGAGATTAATACTATTTGGGTTTTAATTTTTATGCTGGGCTTTTAAGTATAAGGTGAGRAGGAGACACTTTCTGAATCATTCTGACAAGTTGTGTATTGCAAGGAGGACTGAGAGTACAAAGGAGAAAAGCAAACTGAGCAAGCAGTACATCACACACAGGAACTGCAGCCAGTTTGGGTATCATCAGCAGAAGCCATCTACCACTAGAAAATGGCTGTGTTATAGTATTTGGAAGAAATATATTTTTGTGGAGAAATTCCCTGACGAACAAATGAATGTATTTTCCTAACCTTTAATGCTCTATCCTGAGTCTTTCAGAACAGAATAATTTCATTTTTTTTCTTTCACCTAAATGTAACTGATTTCAAATCTATATATGTAATTAATTAAATGGAAGAAATTTTGTTTGGAGCATAGYATTTCAGGTTTTTTGAAGAAAATATTTTTATTGGTTCTAAATACAAAATTTAGAAGAAGCTTTGGCCTCAGATGAAAAACAAAAGTCAGAATCATTTAACATCCTCTGGAATGGGTCTTCTATTTTCCTTCAAACTTCAATACAAACAATCCTAGATYTTTAGTAAAATTAGACCTTGTTTAAATATACGTTTGGGGAACACCTCTTCATTTTGGAGAGTATATATCATAACAGAAACTGACCAGCRGCTGTTTGTCCATGTTCAGGTTACAGTTGCAACATTTTTGTTTTGTTTCCTTTTTGTTATGATTTAGGTTACCTTCAGTTTTTCTGAAGGTAAATTATGGGCTTTATAGTAATATCACTGAAATGAAGCTTATGACAAAACTTAAAGTAAGACAGAGATATGGTGGATGCCCCCTATCCACTGAGAAGCACAAAATAGTTAAGCAAAGGCAGTTTTATTTGAAGTATTAGAGTACTCAGAATATTTAATTTCTTTTTAGGGAGTTAGGTCATAAAATATTAATATTTTCTCCTTCCCACTCAAATAAGGATGGATTTTTTTAATAATAATGAGATATAACTTCAAACTAATTACTTCTTTCCTTTTCAGAAATGCCTGTCTTAATTTTTTTTTGCTAAGCATGAATTTATTAGTCTTCCTTAAAGTTTATCTAAAGTATAAAAAGGTAGCATTACAGTTAAATTATTTGACTGTCTATTTTGACCTGGAAGAGCTAGGTAGTAGTGGCTATTTCCTTTCTTTTTATTTAAAACTCTCTGTTTTAAATTCATTGTTTGTTCCTTGTTAGTACCGAGATGAGAATTGAAAGAAAAAAATACTTAGGAGGAAATTCAAAAAAGATAATTTATCAAAGACATTGCCATCTACAGCAACCTAAAAAAATAAACAGCTAAAAAAAGCTTGAACTAGTCAGTTTCATGAAACCTGGAAAATTTAAAAGCTTGAATTCCAAGTGTATCTTTGAAAAATAAAGGGAATCTCTCTGCTATGCTTTGTCCTGTGGGTTGTATTTGGCCATGGCTTGTGCATTACTGGGAATTCAACAACTTTATCTGCAGTTCACTGATGTAAGTGAGGAATGAGGTCTCATACTCTCCTCACCCTTCCCAACCTCATCCTGTAATTATTCTCATTTGCACTGTTAGGCTGAAACCACTGTGGACACTGAGATTTAACCAAAGTAATGCAGTGGTTGGGCTGTACCTCAGTGCATCAGGCTACTCATGTCCACAGGAAATACCATGGGGTTGAAGTATGGGGTGAACCCATGACATCCCCTTGACAGCTAAATCCAAACTTCTCCTGAAGAGAGCCCTTATCAGAATGCAGTGTCTTTACTTTCCTGCAAATACCCTGATTTTAGACCATGAATCACCCCTATGTGTTTGCTGCCACTGGATCTCCATCCCCTGGGCCCCTGGCAATGGCTGAGGGGCTGTGCATGTTCTTACACGGATATTTCAGGTGGGCYCCTGTCGCCCTGAATTTTCTGCTTTCTGTCTTTGTTTCTGCAGTTTCTCATGCAGCTTCATCTAAACAAYGTGTATTTTTAGAATGCTTACATACTTCTCCTCTGAAGAAAGAATTGATTGATGGTGATGTCCACCATCCAGGTTGGAGAGGTGGCAACCTGAAGTAGCCAATCTCTTGACCTTTGTACAAATGTATATAAATGGAGTCAGATTTTGAAAAAAAGTTGTTCCCTTGAACTGCTGTGGTGTAGAGCCTCATCTTTCTGTCCCTGAAGTGGGACACTCCCAGCCTGGGCAAGCAACAGGCTCCAGTGTGCTCAGCACAGCCTGGAGCAGCCTGGAGGTCCTCACTCTCACACCATCCCCCAAACGTTTGTGTGCCACCTCGCTAGAGAGGTTTATCTCTAGTGAACCTAATATTATCTTTTTCCCCCTTCACACCCATATTAAAGCCCTTTTCATCAGCCCTGCTCACTTTTGCACTAAGTTTCTTTTCCCTCCGTTGATGTACTACATCTGTTCCAGTAGACCTGGTATCATGTAGACAGACCCATGATGAAAAAACCCCAAATTCTGCTGGTGACACCAGGCTCAGAGCCAGGAATTGATCTGCTGGCTCTTCCTGCTGGCACTGGGATGGCAGCGTGTCCCCTCTGAGCTCTGCCTGTGTAGCTGCATCAGTTGTGGTGGGCACAGAGCTGAGAGAGGACAGGGACTTCTGTCTCTGGACACCATCCCTCTCTGGCAGAGCTGGTAGAGCTACAGGGCCCTTCTTGCCTGCCAAGTGCTGCAGTGTCCCTGGTTCCAGAACTTCCTCTTTTATGAGGAGAGGGTTTAAGTCMCTCCTGGCCCTGCACAGGTCTCCTGGTGCTGAGCTGTGGGCTCCTGGGGAGTCTCCACTCCCCTCTTGAGGTTCCCCTGGTTCAGGGACTCCCCCAGTGCATTACTGTGGTTCTCCACTGCCCTTCACTGGGCAGCCACTATTTGGGGTCATTGAAACTCCCAAGAACACTCAGGCCTGTGACCTTTTTTCTTCCCATGGTCTAAAAGTCTCCTATGCTGCTTCTTGATCCAGCACTCTGTAGTGGAAACACATTAAAACATTGCATCYTTCTACTCAGCACAACAGACTTCACAGTTTTGCAAAACATGCAGGAATATGTTCCTAAAGTAATTAATGTGTTATTTGCATTACAAGCATGCTGTTTTATGGAGCCATCAAGAAGAAATGCAGTTCTCAGATGCAAATATGTTATTTAGATGGGGGCTTTATGAACTTTTTAAGTACTGAAAAAGAGGCAAAAAATATTTTTTTCTTAATCAGGTTGCTTATAAAAATAAATCTGAGCTTAACCTTTCTTTGTGTAATTAGTGAAAGGGAGCTGGAGTTGGGAAGATCAAAGGTTTCCAGATAAGCATGCWAAAGAAGTATTGATTGGCTAAGTAGCTCAGATCAATGTTCTTCACCCTTGCTTACCAAATGCCTCTAACCTGAAATAGAATTTTTATTACAATATTTATTACAAAACAAAGCTGAGACATTTTAATGGTAGACTGTGTGTGCTTATCTGTCCTTGGGAGAGAGGCAGAAATCCTTGATCTAAAGGCATCAGTGGAACAAGATTTTCTTTCCTCAGACCATAAAGAAATCTTGCATGCTCATTTTAAGCTGCAGGAAGGTTTTAACCACCACCTTAAATAATTTTCAGTGTTTATTTGTAATGAATAAACACTGAAGTCAGTCTARAGCTCCATCTTACAGGGACAGCACTCCAATTTCCCTCCAAAGCAGCTGCTGTCCACTATTTTAGCCCTGATGCCTGGGTCTAAGCCCTTAGAAGAGTGGGCAGGCACACTGTGCTGTTTTCAAMCCCTTGACAGATGGGTGTGTCCTGTGGCTGGACCGTGTGCATGGCAGAGRCTTGAACTAGTGTCAACTCTTGACTTGAACCAATGTCATCCTACCCTAAGCAAATACCAGCAGCTGGATGCCAGACAACCCAAGAAACRCAAATGTTACAGGACTAAGAGGGATATCTCCTTTGTGAAAGACAATCTGCATAACATTTGTCTTTCATTGAAAAGCTTTGTATTTCTCTTGCCCAGCTACCATTAAAATGGCCCTTGTGGGACTGTGACAAAAATTATTTCAGACACATGTGCCAGTAATTAAAATAAAACCAATAATGCTGTGATTTCTAAATCCTAATTCATGAGATAATTTTCATGGTACTAAGCCGAGTTCAACAAAAAAATTAACTTTGTGCAAGCCTTTATCTAAAAAGAAGGATTCCTGTGTGTGCCTAAAGATGTTTATGTGCTCACGCATTTGTTTTCTGTGTGGGCCTTAATTCCTGAGGCTGTGGGGAAAGCAAAGAAAGCAGTTTCTCTGTTTGGTCATGTTGTGACTTGGAAGCTGAACAAGGTTGTTCAGGGAAGAGAGAAGGAGATGTAGCAAGCAGCTGAAAAAAAGCTTTTTTTCTAACAGCAGTTGATGGGAAAAAAACTAAAAACATTTTATGAGACTTTCCCCATGTGCTGATGCAGAGCATTGTTAGCAGGAGTAGGCTGAACTGGTGCAGGCCTCTTCATGTGGATTTAATTATTCACCTGATTAAGTTTTTCAAGCCCTTTATGAGAAGAAGCTGTTTGTGAACCTGGAAAAAMCGTTCAGAGATTGGCCTCAATAATTGAATGTAGCATCTTGTCATTCATCCCAGGGCCCTTTATCAATTGTATATGGAAATAACTTCATCTACCACCAAAACAAAACACCTGCCTTGCTGGCATGAGCACAGTGGCTGTTAACAGGGAGCAGGTCACTAAACAGCAGGGCTTGTGTGGGAGGGAGCAGGAGTTTGAATTCCAGGTGCCACGTGAGGCAGGGCCAGCAATTGCTTAGGCTGAAAAGGAAACCAATTCCAGTGTAATTAGTACARCAGAGCTGTATAAGTGGTTTGCAGTGCAGGGTTAGTACTCCGTGAGTTCTTCTTCTTTGACTGTGTCCAAGATAATGAGATTGGCCTGATTCCCAGAGCCAGCAACTATCCTGACTATAAATTTCCCAGTCTCTTCTCCTGAGGCCAATCTGGCTGGATCCTGAAAGTTCTCCTGAAGTCCCAGTTCTGAGTCTGGCTCCAGCCTTTCACCTTCCAGGTCTAATTTCTTTTGTCACATTTGGGAACTTCAGAGGTGCTACAGAGACCAAGAAAGGGTAGTTTGCAAACAATTTTACAGCTGCCTCCTGTAGAGGTGCATGTTCTCCCCGCAGTTTCGGACAGCCCAGAAGCAGGGAGAAATCCTAGACTGTTGTCTAGGAAATTCCTATTGACAGCTGTGATAGAAACATTAGGGTATGACAGAGGCAGGGAAGGGTGAGCCCAGGCTGAATGCAGAGGACACTATGAAGGTACAGTCATGCCAAGATCCCTGGGACATCCTTACCTGCTGGATGAACAGTCCTACAGGCACAGAACCAGATGTCCATACTGCAGCAGGTCAGAAGCAGGATGGCTTTCATGGTCCCTGTGTTCACAGCAAAGTGTTGCTGCCATCTTCCAGGTAATCCTCTTTCACTTCCTATTAACCCACCAGACCAGTAGAAAGTCTCTCAAAAAGACAGTGCAGTAACACCAAAGAATACTTGACTACACAGGAAACACAGAGGAATGGTGTTGAGTACACTCTGTGTTCAGTATATAGGTGAGAGGATACTCATTGCAATCCAAACTCGTAAGAAAGACTCGCTGGATCTTATTGGGAGGTTTCAAGCGTGCAATACCCAGGATTCATATCCTCAGGAAATATACCAATCAGCAGGCTGTACAACAGTGCTGGTGGTGAGACAATCAACAGCTGTCCAACGTGAAGAGTATAAATAGTCCTTGAAACAGGGACATGACCTTAACACCACTCAGCAGTTTTCCACCTCCTGTGGTGTGGCACAGTGACCCAGCTTCAACAGAGGTTTGGCAGTATGATGATCCAGTTGATACATCCTGGTGGTCAAATATAAGGAAAATGTGCAATGAATGTTCTTTGCTAAGGAGGGACTTTGTCTGGGAAGTTGCTGGGTGAATGTTGTAAACACCAAGCTTAATTCAGTGATGGCAGCAGCAAGTGTGAATCCTGCTCAGTAATCTGGGCTCAGTACAAGCTCCGTGAAGGAAACATGTTCAGATTTCTTTGGCTAACATTGCCTTGTGATAAGCAGCATTTACTCTCAGCCACTTCTACGTGGATCTTTGGTCAATCCTTGAGAGCCTGCGTCAGCTAAATAAAATACCTGACTCCATCATGTTGCTTCATTTGGTTGAGATAAAACAGCTGGTCTTACAGTTTCAAATCAATTTGTTCACAGCAAAAGAAATTCAAGATTTGGTCCTCATTAAATATTCTTCTATCTGCCATTGACACAATCCCAAGAAAATAATTTGACTTCTTTATGTTTGTGTTTCCCACATGTTCTTTAACTTTCTTCTCAAAGACTTGTAAAGATGGGACACCCCCTTCTCCCTGGGCTGACTAGGATGCAAATAATTTCATAATGGAGAATGAAATGTTAGGTAGGAGAAGAAACAGTTCCAGAAAAGACTGTGAAAGAAAATATGTCCGTTTCAAGGGAAGAAGTCCCTTCTTCACATTAGCAAATATTAGAGAATGAGAGAAAATATTCTTAAAAGAGAAAAAATACTAGAATACTTCAGTATTCTAGCCAGCCTTTAAATCACCCCCACCCGCTCAATATTCAGCTCAAATAGTCAGTACTGGCAAATCTTAGCAGAAGAACAYAGACAATAGCTGACCATATTAATGGGTCGTTTTGGTCCAATTTGGCAAAGTTTAGAGCCCCATGGGAAAAAGAGCCCCTAAGTTAAAAGGCTGCTGATGAATTGCAAGAGTTTCAACAGAAGACTGTAAGGGAGAAAGAGTTAATAAGCAAAAGCTGGAAAAACCTTCACTTAGCACAATAATTTGTCCTTCACTGGTTTTGGGGGGAATTTTTCCCTTTGTGTGAATAAGTATTTAACTTAGACTTCTCTAATTGTTTTCATTTTGGAGAGCCCTTTGTTCTTGAGATGTGTCACTAAGCGTGCTTATTCCATTTTTCTTCTGCTTTTTAATTAAAAAAAAATTTGCAAATGCAAAATATAGCTGGGTGATTTATGATGAAAAAGACTTCATTTGAAAAGGGTTCAGTAATGAACGCTTGGAAGAYGCATTTGGTAGTTAAACTTCAATGTACTTTTTTTTCCATCTATCCTGACCAATTTTTATTTGCTGATGCAAAAACCAATGCAGACTTATGAGTCATCTGTTAAAATTATTTTCAATCACTACATTGTTTTTCATTCACAGGAAGTTCACAGTTTACTTTTTATCAAAGGAGGAAAAAATAATTTACACTTAAATATTTATCATAATACAGATTTAGAAGCAGAAAATGGTAGAAAAGCATCTCTAAAATCAGTTGTTCTGCTGGCATTTAGTTTGTGATGGAGGTCTTAACTCTTCTGATGAAAAACAACCAGCAAATGTCAGGCTGCAGGCATCAGAAGAAGGCAGCTGTCTGCAGTTGGAGCAGCTGGGAGCATCAAACCAGTACCAGTACCACTGGTAATTGTGGCCCCAATTTGGGCTGAACTAGTCCTGCTTGGTGCCTTGACCCTTCCTCTCAAGTTCTGGTCAGGGTGGGAGAGCAGGAAAGATGGAGCTGCTCCTTTCTGGAACAGCAAGAAGGAGCCTACTGCTGGTGAGGTTTGGCAGAAGGACAAATGAGTTGACAGATTTTGGCAGCCTGCTTAAAACAGGTCTGTCATCCTTGGGGAAATTAAAATTCAAATGTCTCACAGCCAGAAGAAATGTGTGGGTGAGCTAGAAAGAGATGGAAAAAAATTCTGGGCACTCTGGTTTTCAAAACATGGGTTATTGGTCATCTGGAATTTGTTTTCCTTTCTTTAGAGTTGCAGCTTATTTGAAATTTGAGCAGCTAGATGTCAGTGAGAAGGAAAAGAGCTGCTTGGGCTGTGAGAACAAGCTCTTTGGTGGGAACCCAGTGGGAACAGGGAACTCTGTGGTGGTGCATCTTCTAGTTCTGTCTGTTAAGTATTCGTGTTTTATTCATATGCTATTTCTCTGTAAGTGGTTCGTTCCATGTACCCCTTTGGTTGGTTCCCTTTGGTTTGTTCCTAGTTACCATTATATGTCAATCTTGTGCTATATCACCTCTGGGTCCTGTCCATTACTCCAGGGCCTCTCCCTGCATCTGGAAAGTTCCGGGAAGAGCGTCGAGTGATTGGGCAGGATCCCAGCTCCCCCCKCCCACTCCACCTGGATTTGTTACTTTGTCTGTCAGTTATGTTCAGAGCCACTCCCATGTTGTTGTTGATTGGATCTCTGCTGAACCCACCCCCCTGTTCCAGCCCGGAATAAAAGGCACTGTACAAGGGTGCTCCTTGGCCTTGCTGAGGTGGGCACCCTGGGCTCTAGTTGTGTCCCCTGTGGGGCAATAAACCCAGCTTGATGATCCCTCAACAGCGTCCCTCTTTCTGCCTCCAGCCTGAGGACAAACCAGGTCCCACAGGATCCTGAAGGTGATTGTATCACTGGACGGTACCTCTCTTGCCATGGTGCCAGGGCTGGCAGGGGTGAGGAAWCCAGTGCACCRTGACAGAACTCCCTCTCTCAGCATACTATGGGTGCCAGAAGTTTAGGTGCAGTGTCCGGGCAACTTCGTGGAGTCCAGATCTAATGGAGTCTGTCAACAGCAAAGGTAACTTCTCAAGAAGTCTGTGAGTTATAAATGATTTGGAGACTGGCAGAGCACCCTAAAGAGGAATCACTGCATGCGTGTTTTTTTCTTCTGCTCYTCCCTTTGTATCCACTTGCTGATCCTTGCTGGAGACAGGATACTCGGTCAGATAATATGACTCCAAATAACCTGGTCTAATACAAGCAGGCTGTCTTGTAATAATACAAGATGCAAAAACTTGATAATCTCAATTGTGCAATGAAATAATGTCCTTAGCACACAGTAAGCAATCAAAAGTCAGAATAATTAGTCTCAGCATGTTATCACATGCAGGGGTGGTTCTGACTTCAGTGATAGCACAACTTAATCTACTGGAACTTTACAAGCCTCACAAAATGTTTCCTTCCTTTCTGCCTTAGCAGTGGCAAGCAGCAGGACCAAAATATGCCAAAGGTTTAGATGAACATTTTGTATAAAACAGTAATACCAGATGCCATTCTTGGTGCACATAATACTAGCAGGCTGAGAATATTTAGTGGTTATGTGTGGGGAGGTAAAAAAAGGATCCACATTCTTGTAAAGGGCTTTGCAAGTTCATCCTACACATTCTTATTTGAGCTCATTTGTTGCCACATTTCCATTTTCTGTGAACTTGAATGGAGTCAACAAAATTCCCAAGTAAAGATTTACAACAACTTGATACAACATGTGGCAAATGTCCATGTACCTGACTACTGATGTATCTTTAGTGAAGGTGCTAACGCATTGCAGATACTTTGCGTGTTTGTGTGCCAGCACAACCCTCAGAGAGGATTTTTCCAGCTGGGCTGAGTACAAAAACGGTTTGCAGGAGGAAGTTGTAAAGTTGTTTAGGTAATGGCAATATTCTCAGCTTTCCAGTCCATAACAAAGTTTCTTCTTGCTAGTTGGACCTTTCCAAAGGATAACCTTTTCTGTTCTTTCTTTAGATGTTACCGTTCTCTTAATTCTACRTTGTGCTATACACATGCATACAGATTCATGCCCACTACATTATTTTCTTGAGACACCCAGCAGCTAAAAAGCATTGGAGCTGTCAGTTCCCACATGAGGCTGTAAATAGGTTTCAGGCCTGGGCCAGAACCTCATCCTACAGTCCTGCACATTGTGGACATGTCATCTGGGGCAGCACAATGGGAGGTATTGCTTCATTGTTTCATGGCATGAATGTTACTGTGAAAAAGTTGTGCATTTYGCCCTATTTCTGTCATTGTATAATTATTAACAGAAGTGTATTGTCATTACTACACTGCTTATAAGGACAGCATAACCTTCATGCATCTCCTGCTTTTGTTTACCCAATAATCCCAATGTAACTTGCCTCCTCTTTTTCACAGACAGATTTCAATGTGTGCTTGCAGTGCAGCACAGCAGAGACTGGTGAAAATTTAATATGATGGAGAAATCGTTGTTCTGTCTGAAATACTTCCTACTGGAGTATAAAACGCATCTTACATTTTGCGTCAAAGTGTAAGAAATTTCTATTGGGGTTATGGTTAAGGCCGAGAAAATTTTTTGTTGTTGTTGCTCACCTGAATATTAGAAAAAGGAGGAGTGAAGTATTTTTGGACTTTTTTGAGAATGAGAATATATTAATAATATATGGTTTTGGAGCTGACAGAATTTTATTGAACAAATCCATGCTTTGGTTCTTTTTTGTGTCACAAAGTAAAGATTGATCACAAGGAAAGGTATAATTTSTATTTGGCTTTAGTTAGCCTTTTAAGGTTGCTTATTCACTTTTGAAACAAAAAGCCATTTTAAGAAGTAAAAGCACTGGTGAGCATTGTTGTGTCATCTCCACCAAAGGATCATCTCTTCCTTTGACCAAACTGTCTCCTCAGTTAGTGAATAGAGTCAGTCCTCAAAGCGGTATTGCTCAGTCAGGACAAAAGCTCTTTACCAGAAAATGTTTCCAGGTTCTATGTGCATTGCAATTACCAACAGCTTAAACATTGCTTTGATTATTACTTGTAAACTTCATTGTTTCTCTGCAATCTCATTACAGAATTATTTGTGAAAGCAGGAAATGTGTCTTATTACTTCCTAATCATTTTAGATATAAACTGTCTGGATGTTTTCCAGTTAATATATCAAATTATCTCACCCTCTGAAAGGGTCCTACCAAAATTTGGGCACACATAATGGTATATAATTAATTATATTAATCRCAGCTAGTAATTTCAGATGGCCGTCTGAATGTGACACATACTAATGCATCAGCTTAAAAAGATGCCAAGCTCCATTGCTGGGATTTAATGGGAGATGGGTCATCTACAATATCACTCACACTTCTGAGTATAAATTATATAGGTCAGTAATTTCATGAAGACAAAATTGTAATGACGCTCCCTGAGCAGTAATATCCTTCTAGAATTACTTTGTCTGTCTCGGGTTTTTTAATTTGTTTCTTAAGTATGCATGTGTAAATCACTGTCCAGGAAATTCAGCAAGGCAAACAAACTCCCAGGGACCTGTCAGGCCGTGAGGCTTGGTGAAATGAGGATCAGAAGAGGTAACACATTGCTCACCTGTAAGCTGGGCACAGCTCCTGCATAGTCAAACCATAGTGCCTCTCTCACCTCGGATCAAGGAAGTGTGATATTGGATGGGATCTGACTTGCCCCTCTCATAAATGCCACTGCACTTTACATGAATTCATGTCTCAGAGCAWTTTTCTCTCCCAAATGCTCCATGCCTTTGATAYCAGTGCCTGGGAAAATGTCATTAAGGTGTTGACCCACATAAAGTGAAGGAATGACAGCCCATAAAGTTTAATCTGCCACCTCTTTCTATAATCAAGGAAGTCAAGTCTGAAACCATGTAATCTTTCTCCCAAGAGTATATTATCTATTCACAGTCATTAGACCCTCCTGCAGAAAAAAGACATGTAAAGAGGGCAGCAATTAGATCTGAAGARAAATGCACATGAATAATATGTTAATTTAGAGACTTATTTTCCGGGTTTACAATACAGAAAGACAGATTCTCACTTTCTCCAATGAACTTGCTACAATAGCTTAATTAATGACTATTTTAAATGATATTTACCTTACAGGCTGATTTGAGATATTCAAAGACTGAGGTGTGCTGCTGTCTCAGGTAACTCACRTTTCTTTCTCAAGCTGCTACTGAATGTACACAATCATTGCCAGCACAAATACTGTCATGTAAAAACCGCATCTCTAAATTCACTTTCCATGGACAATAAAAAGCAATTACTTGCATATTTGCAGAAAGGAGAATGAAACTTGCATAAGCACAGATGAAACAAGTTAATTTCAAATTCTTATGGGAAATTTACTGATAATTTGCTCTGTTATTCGCAGAGGCCTTCATGAAAAGCAGAGAGAAACAATGTGAATCATCTAGCAATGTTTTGCTRTTGCTTCTCATATATGCATTTTAAATGAAGAGAGACCTGATTGTAAATAAATATCCTCGGAGTATTAACAGTTATCTGCAAGTGGTCTAACTACTTAAGTCAAATAGTGATTTCAGGGAATGTATTTCACACAGTAGGTGKGGATAGTATATGAAAATAAATATCAAATTTTACTATGATTTGGCAGGTAACTGGGAGCTCATTAAGTAGCTGTAACACAATTACTTGTGATCCCCTGGCCTTTCCTGAGTTCTCAGGCTTCTCAGTAGAATTTTACTCCAGAAGCAATAATTTTTKGAGCTCTGAGCCATGAAAAGTTGTGGATGGATTTTTTATTTTTTTGGGGTGGGGGGGTGGGGGAGTGCTTTTGTTTGTTTGTTTGGGKTTTTGTTTGTTTTGTTTTTGTTTGGTTTTGGTTTTTTGTTTTTGTTTACTATAAACATGCAAATTTTACTCAGTCTAAGAGAAATCTGGGCTGTGGGGTATTCAGTGCCCTGTGGATAAAGGAAGAGAAGACCTCAGATGAGAATGTTACCCAGACAGATGAGGACAGGAAGGTGATGGTGGCAAAAACAGAAGGGGTGGGGATGACAGGTACTCAGATGGAGGTAAATTTAATGAAAAAATTACATTATTGACTTGCTGTTTTCCCAAAATCTAGGTAAAAACAATTGCATTTTTTGGTTTGGATGCTCAAGCTTTGCAAARTGTCAAATCAGTCTGCCTTCCTAGTGAAGCAATTTCTTTTTTTCAGCAATTTTTCCTCTGTCTTTTTGGCTGCTTACTGGCTGGCCATTGACATGTTCTCCAGTTAGCCTGGGCAAGAAAAATGATGACTGGTGAGCTCTGGATTTGTGCTGAGAAGGTATGTGCCCTGTGTGCCCTGTCCCCAGTGCCACCACATTTACCAGTTACATCACCTTTACCATACACTTACACCCCATTCACACCACATTTACCATACCTTTACCAGAGAGTTACACCACATTTACCATACATTGCTGACCCCTGCAGACAGCAGAACCCTCTGGCAGCTGCCAGGTCACAGGAGCAGGTGAGAGTGGCCTTTGGCAATGGCTCACTGGCAATGGGAGAGAGTAGCTGGAGCTGAGCAGAGGAAATACCCCTGGGGCAGGGTTAATTGCCATGAGATTGTRGAGGCCTCTGACAGGGCTTGGTGTAGAGCTTTCACCCCCATAATCTGCCTCTGGACCATATCAGGGTGGTGAGAGGTGTTTTTCAACAATCACATATTTATCCCAGTCATGRAAACAGTGGGCAAAGGATCAAATGGCTTGTATGGAGAGAGCRGGCCATTTCCTAGAGGTGTAATCTTTCTGTAAGGACTCAGCTGCTTTGTCTGTGGTCAATTTTGATCAGCAAGACATTTCTTTTCTCTACAGAAAGCAGCTCCCTTTTGTTTCCTGCCTCAGAASACTTTAACTTCTACCTTGTCCCTTCCATAAAATTTCATGGAAGAGCTTTGCTGAGCACTTTGCACAGCTGTGCTGAGCACTGCTCCGTGTATGTAGCTGCCCTGTGCTAAAACACCCAGCTGTGACAGGTGGGCTGTCTTCCTATTCACCACTTGTGTTTTTTATCTACCTAATGAGACTTGTTTTCTYCATTTAATCACAGCCAACTGAATTCCATGAAAAGTCTCCTGTTGCTTCAAGATGCTGCAAGTAGGTTTTATTCTTGATTTTATTTAGGCCAAGAATTCACCCCTGGGGTCTGAACTAGTTATGAGTCGCTCTGATTTTGCCATGAGGAGTTTCAGTTCTGAGAAGAAAGTGGTTTTTTTTTACTTTGTAGTTATGGACCTCCAAACAGGAGAGGAGATCCTGTTAGTGAGGGCTGTTGCAGAATGAGCAATCAGGCRATGAGCAGCTGCTCCTTAGTGATGTTGTTCTCCTCTGATCTCCACGTAACAGCACCTGATGGGAGGAACGGTGTTCCAGGAAAGCACATTCTGATCTGGCAGCTGATGATGATTATGTTAGGAGACATGCCTACAGTTTCTCTTGATTAGGGAATTCATTCTTTTTATATGAATTAAAGTGCCTTTTAAAAGTTTTCATCTGAGATCTGCAACTGTCTTACTGCTGAGTTTGTGTGATAAGGTCTCACTTAGTGATTAAACCTTACCCAGCCCTTGAAAATTGTAACTTCAAGTCACAAAACTGTAGTTGTGTCCTGGAGCTGCTTCACCAGCTAGCTCGCTCTCTGGCAACTGTATAAGGAAGGTCTGGTGGGTCTGAACCTCAGGCTGAAGCGTGGTTGACAGCGTGGAAGAAAAAGTGGACTCCGCATGGGTTTCACGTGGCTTTATTCCACCCGGCTACCTCCCATGTGCAGAAGAGTGACCAGCAGCCCCTCTGTCCCCACCTTAAGTACAGGGGGTGTACACTGAGCAGGGGAGAACTTAGAACCAATCCCAGGGGATGGGGGTGTGACCCAGAATGGGGAAACTTAAGAGAACAGTGACAGAAGGTGGTACCRGGGTACCTTGCCAAATCCTAGGGCTTTTTCCCCAGAATCTTCCAGATCTTACAAGGTGATTGACAAGGCCTATCACAAGGGAGACACCATCGAGGGGTTTGGGGATGGGGGTGTAGGAACAAACCATTATAAACATATAACAAAACATACAGAACTTTAGAAAACCCAAAATGCGCTCCGCAACACAAAACCACAGTGGCACTTAGAATATATATCTCGTTCAGTATATTTTATTACATTTATTGCTTTAGGCAAAAGGGAAGCTAACTTAGTTAGTGWGAAGCACTCTGAATTCCTCATCCAGGACTGAAGTTATAAGCTGCTGCACTAGTCTTCAACAGAAAAGCAATAAATATTTTATAAAAGGTGTAGCTGGGTCTGATGGGGATCTCATACCACAGTAAATAGATTTGAAGCAGTTTTTCAAATTGACCATTTGAGACCTGTCAGTATGACTGTCTATTCTTGGCCAATTTGAGAGCCACAAACTTAAAGAACTTTAGAAGGTATGTGTCAAAAGTGGAATTTGATGCTTCTTTTTGTTCATAAAACCTGTCTTCCACAGCCTTTTACATTGTCTGTTTCCACACATCCTTCCAAAATATGTCACCAGCTCCCTCAAGGAGCTGTCACTGATCTCAATACTATTTTTTCTATCCTCTCCTAAGGAAACAAGGCAGGATTTTATTGCATCCAGTCTCTTTCTTACTTCTTCAAATTCATATATATATATATCAGTTTGGTAATTTTTTKGGGKTTTTTTTTCAGTTTAAAGGGTCTTTTTCTCAATGRGCTCTGTTTCAGGTGAAGGCATTCTAGAAAGTAGATCCAGCTTGCATTTCTTTACATTCCTTAAGGTGTTTAAAATAATTTATTTAAATCTTCATATACAGTCTTCCAGGAAATACATGGGAAGAGATTTTATTCATGGTCTTAGGTAGAAGAAATTATAGGTGGAAAATTGGGAGCAGCCTTCTGTAGATATGTGAGAGACAGAGATACTGAGTTTGATCCCATGTGTTCTCCTGTACAAATAGCCAGGTCCACAGTTGGCTTCTCCTGATACATTTACCTCATAGAAATAAAGCATGGAAAAAGTATTGTGCCAGAAAAGAAGCAGCCCCTAAAGAAGCAATACTGTTAAAGCTCAGCATAAATATTTCAAGATTAACAAATTCCTTTAACAGGGAAGCAAATGTAGAGTGACCTCATTCTGGTCAAAGGCTTGAAACCAAAATAACTTCTGGGCACCAGCACATTTAATGAATGTGTTGCTAAACCTCAAGGGYCTCACTTTTTAAAGAAGCATCATTTCACACTCCTGTGCTGTCCAGTTGGGGTTTTGTAATTGCTGACAAACCCACATMGCCTTTAGCTGAATCACACTCTCTTTTCCTCAATGCCATTCAAGTCCAGCAAGATGCCACACTCAATTAGCCACTTCTGCATCCCTGGTTTCTGGAGGCTGGGAGACAGCAAGGGAAGGATGGCTGTGTTTTGTGTTTGTTTGTGCTTAAAGGCAGAGAAGTGACCTGAAAGAGGTGGATTGGGGCAGAGGTGAGCAGGAATGGGCTCTGGTGAGGAGGGTGCTGCACYAGTCAGGGCAGTCTGATAACTGATGGAAACTTGCAGAAGCTTCCAAGGAGATGCGAGGAGTCAGACACTGACTCTGAGGTGGAGCAGAATGCTTGGAGGGAAAATAGGGGCTGAATAACTAGCTGAAGATACACCTTCTCCAGGGGCCATTAATTGAAACAAGATAAATATATTCCCATAAAAAATTTCCTGTTCTAMCAGAAATTAATGTCAACTCTTTGTCAAACTTCCATTAATGTCTGTGAAAACCTGTCTTTAAAAAATCTGAGTGAGCAAAGTACTGCAGTCAGTTACTCCTACTTACAGACAGAATGTACTCATTATATTTTCCTGTTTGGTGTGTTATAGGAAAAGCATCTGGATAGCAATTGAAGGGATGTTCCAAACACAGGCTAATCCAACCTCCTTTGTTAGTGCCTTTCACACAATGAGGCTGTCTGTGGTAACCTTCACATTAGCTCCTCTATGAACAGGGCAGTAAGAGAGTTTTCAAAATGATCCATTTGTATAACTCAGATAATCTGTATAGGATCCAGTTATAGCTTCTCATGAGGAAAGCCCATCTGTTAGCTCTTGCCCTCTCTGCTCTCTCCACACAAAACAGTGAGAGTATATTTGGGGAACAGACCTGTAACTGCTGGGTCCCTGAGTGACTGTTCAGACAATCTTCTTGTKTAGATATTCTGACCTTGTCTGATGCATTTTTGGAGACATCCAGTGATTGAGACAGCACCTTTGTGACTCCATGTCACCATCCTCATGCCATTCTGTAGCTAAAGTAATTCTTCCTACAAATTATTATGGATTTCTTCTTTTCTTTCACAGAGAACATGAAATAAAAGTTTCTTGCACATTTGAGGACTGTTGTATACTTTCCCATAATCTCACTTCTTTCTGATTCTCTCGTAGGTCGTGCTTACCACATTCTTGCTATCCTGTTTTGCAGGATTTTTTGTATCTCTTGTCTCCCAAATATTTCAGAAATATTTGTAGCATGTTGCACCCAAAGTCAGTGACTGATTGCTAGTTCAGCTTCCCCTACTACTAATTATAGTGAAATAATGATGACTGATGTTTTCAATRTATTATACATGGAAGATAATTTCAAAATAGAAATTGCTTTTTGTAGCWGGAATCAGTGTTAGAATCACAGAATGATCAGAATTGGAAGAGACTGTCTAGGATCACCTAGTTCARATCCTCCCTGTCAGAGACATCTGTTGCTAGATCAAGGTTCTCAAAACCCTATTCAACATGACCTTGAACCGTTCTGATGGTGGGACATACACAGTTTTCCTGGACAACCTGTTCCTGTGTGTTGCCATCCTCATTATAAARAAGTTCTTCCTTATGTCTAATATAAGCCTGCCCTCTTTCAGTTTAAAACTGTGTCTTCTTGTCCTGTAACTAGAGGCCTTGGTAAAAATCTCTCTGTCTTTCTTACAAGCCCCCTTTGTATACTGAAAAGCCAAAATAAGGCCACCCTGGAGCCTTCTCTCCTCCAGGCTGGGCAAACCCAATTCTCCCAGCCTGTCTTTTCCAGAGAGGTGCTMCACCCCTCTGAGCATCTTCATGGCTTCCTCTGAACTTTCTCCACAGGATGTTGGGGGTCCTATAGCTGGACACATTACTCCAGGTGGGCTCTCAGAAAAGTGGAATTGAGGGGCAGAATCCCCTCTCTTGATCTGTTGTCCATGCTTTGTTTTATGCAGCCCAGGATGTGGCTGGTTTTCTGGTCTGTGGGTGCATCCTGGCAGTGCACCTCTAATTTTGCATCCACCAGCACCCCCAAGTCCTCCTCTGCAGGGTTGGCCTCAATCCCTTCATCCTCCAGTCTGTTTCTGGATTGTTCCAACCCAGGTGCAGCATCAGGCCCTTGGCCTTGTTGAACTTCATGAGGTTTGCATTGTCCCACTCCYCAGGGCTGTCCAGGTCTCTCTGGTGAATCCAGTCCCTCAGGCTGCACCACTCAGCTTGGTGCTCTGTAACCTTGGTGATGGAGCACTTCACCCCACTCACTATGTCACTGATGAATATATTAATTAGTACAGGTCCCAGTATGTACTTTTGAGGGACACCACTCATTACTGGGTGCAGACTATTACTGTTGTGCTGAACACACCTACTTCCTGAAAAATTCCTTAATCTGTTTTTTCTTATTCTATATTGGACTCTTATCCACTTATTAAAAAATAGTAGATTTAATAACCCAATGCCACGTAACTAGTATTTGAATACTGAATATTAAATTTTCTTGTTCTTTTGTTATTAGTTATTTTCAGATAACAAATAGGCTTACATTTCCCTTTGGGTTTGGTATTTTTCTTTGTTGATTTATTTATTTTTTTTTTTTAACTCCTTATGTGTTTGTGCAATCCATCCTGATTGCCTTTCTTTATTTCATGAGAGCAGTACGTGGTTGTGCTGTTAAGCATTTCTGACTGTAATTTTCATGATTACTTCAGGGAGAAGAAGGGAAAATCAGACTGCTACTTAATAGATTAGATCTATGTTGGTAGTTYTACTCTTCTACAAGGATTATGCCATCAAGTCATCTTTTATATACATGGCTATATGTAAAGTTTTATCATTTGACTTCACCACCTCAGAGATTATCTCATGTCTACAGCATTTTACCCCACCTCTAAGGACATGGTGGTTCACTTACTCTCCTGGCAAAATTTTCYGCAGCAGTTAAATTCAGCAATTTAACTGCTGCTGAAAAATTTGCCAGGAGAATAAGTGAACAACTTTTGTGTCTTGATACCACAGATTKCAACTGTTACTGATTTATCATACTCGCCTCCTTGATGAAATACTGTAGCCAAGATTTGTTTTAAGATATTCGTGTAATATACAGGGTAGCAATGATTCTGCACTGAGCCATGCTTTTACCAACCACAGTTAGTTATTCCTTCTGACATGGGAAAGCTATAAAATATCAGCCGAAAATCTGATGAGTTATGAAACACCCTGACTCATTAGATACATGAACACTGCAGAAATTTTGGAACAAATTACCTTACTTGCAATGGAAATTAATAATATTTATCTCTCTTTTCATCCTGAAATATCATGCATTTCTAAGACTTTTGATAGCCAACAGAAATGTCACATAAGAATCATCTATATTCTCTCCAGAGTAAATTAGAGAATCACAGGAAATCAGAGCTACATTATAGCTGACAATTAGCAATTGTCACCAGAGCTATACATAAAAAACATCACTATCCCAGCTCAGTTGCTAACGTTCTGCTTTACTGTAGGCAAGTTTTCCAACATATCTGCCCTAATGTTCCTATTTACAAAATACCTAATGTTGAAAGCCATGTAGAGACCCTGAAGGGCTGCCAGCAGAACCAGAGCTTATGGCTSTCTTGCTGTCTCTATGTAAACAGTATGTCTTCATCAGTATGGGTTAAGACTATATCGTTAAGGCACAGCTTGTTGGATATAATGTTTCCTCAGCACTGTACAAACATGAACTCATTATCTTCATCTCTCGCAAATTGGGTGGCTGATTGTACAATCTCACTTTCACAAGTCAAGGAACTAAGGTGGGAGGCAAAGCACGCTAATTAAGCTACCATATGAGACAATGTAAGGTGGCAGAAGCATTTTTAAAAGTTGCCTTTGGATTTCTAGATGATCAATGAAGAGTAGGGTGTGATTTATGTCATCTTAAAGTCGATACCTATGTTTGGTTAAATGACTCACCCTATGCTTCACTGACTCTGTGGACTTGTTTTCTATTAACTATAATAGGAACACAAGAAACTTTCTCAGATGTCAATGCTTACATTGCTGGATAGCTAATTTAGTTAGGTAAGTTTTGGGAAGATAAGGAATACAAATCCTGCCCTAAAAGCCACGGTGAAATGAAAATAACACACTCTGGAATAGAGGAAGTGGTCACAGCACCAAGCGTGACAGAGTGCAAGGAGTGTTTGGACAATGCTCTCAGGTGTGTGATGTGATTCTTGTGTCTGTCCTGTGCAGGGCCAGGAGCTGGCCTTGATGATATTTGTGAGTCCCTTCCAGTTTAGGGTATTCCATGATTTGGGGTACTTTTTGAATCCCCATTAAGCTGGTGAAAACCAGACTGTTCTAACCCTTTTGTTAGAATAAAACTATCAGTAAAACCTGCATAAAAGTTCCTTTCTCCCTGCCACGACCAACTGATCAACATGATCCCTTCCCTCTAAGAATCACCTATAGTCACAAACCCCAGAAACCATTCCTCTGTCATGAGTGTCACYTCTCTGCTTTAAGTACATGTGAGAGAAAATAGTGAGACGAGGGGGCAAATCCAGAAACTGCTACCTAAGGCTGCCAGATGAAAGCTGACTRCATGAATGATGGAAAAGCATAACTAGGATAGCCTATTTAGTCATTTACTATGGATTCCAGATTTCAGGGATGTGACTGCTTCTTTTCATTGACTGCACAGAGATCAGTGTGTGACAGTCTGTGTGCTGCACTGCTTTCACAAACATCTAAGGGGTGCCAGGAGTCTTAAGAGATTGAACAATGAAAGTGACTCTATTGTCTGGTCATATTGATAATTATTCTGGTGTTTGGATTAAAAAAATGTATAGCAAAACCACACCTTTAGAGACTGTGCAGCTTAAAAACCAATAAACATGTGAAAGGATGGCTCCTCATTAGAAAGCAGCTGGGGGAAAAACAGGAATAGAAACTCAGGAGAGAAAGTAGTTCAATTTTTTTTCATACAAAGAAAAAGGGGTTATGTTTTAAAATGCTGTCCATTTTTAAGGTGCAATGCAGGTATTTTGGGGAGTCGTGAAATGCTTTCAAGGCTTCGTAGGGAGCATATGKTTAATTAAAATAAAAAAAACAATTCAGCAAACAATGGCACAAAACAGAACACCAGTGACTAGCACTTATCCCATCCATCAGACACGTGCTGGAGCATAAACATGGGGGTATATTAGCAGTTATTGATGCCATCTGGTCTTTTTTCTATTGTGATTGTATAACAGTTTCTGCATTTTAACACAGCCACGTTGGAGGGAATTGCTAGAGAGAAGTAACAGCCGTCCAAGCAGAGGAAATTTAAATAGTTAATGATGCAGAGAATGCATGAGAAATGAGGTTGGAAATTTGGCATCCCAGCTCATAAACAAAAGGTAACAGCAACCAGAAGGGCAACAAACAACACATCTGTCGATTTAAGCACTGAAGTTTTTCCACCTAGGAAAAGAGATTACCATCTAGGGATTAGAAACAGTGTAAACCACCATGACCCAGGAGCACATTTAAGAGGAAAGACAATTTATCCAAGCTTTCAACTYTTCTGAGGTTTCTGCAGAAGCAGGGAAGATGCAGAGACTGTGTTTGCTGAGGGCTGAGGGGTCAGAAGCTGTACACAGCAAGTACATCCACAAAATGTGAAGTGAGCTGCCTAAAGTGAGCTGGTAGGACAAGGGGCAATGGCTTCAAAGTGCAGGAGGGTAGGTTTAAATTGAATAGTGGGAAGAAATTCTTTACTGTGRGGGTGGTGACGCACTGCCACTGGTTACCCAGGGAAGATGTGGATGCACCATCCCTGGAGGTTTAATGCCAGGTTGGAGGAGGCTTTGAGCAACCGGGTCTAGTGGAAGGTGTCCCTGCCCATGGCAGAGTGGTTGGATTAGATGATCCTTAAGGTCCCTTCCAACCCAAACCATTCTACAATTCCATGATTCCATGACATTTTTACTGTGTTCTACAGGGCTTGACTGTAAGATGCAGGAAGCTGAACCTGTAAATCCATACACAGATTTGTCCCTAAGGAAAATATTACCTGGTAGGATTTTAAGTATATTGTTAACACTAAGCCTGGGAAGAAATGTAGGATACAGCTATCTGTGCCTGGAGAAATACTGTTTTAGAGTTGAAAATATRAATGTTCCCTCTCTCATCTAGGATTCCTGCCATTCTTTCTCAGTTGTAGGGCAAATGGCAGAATCATTTTGGGAGGGTGTTGGATGATGATATTTATTGTAGTTAAAGACTGTGAAAGAAAATCTTTGTCTCGTTTTAACTGCTCTGTAAACTTTGGTTGCTCTGAAAGTTTTGATGCAGCTTGTCACAAGATAAACTCCTCATGCCCAAAGAATTTATCTTTTCATTATTTTCTCATTATTTCTACATATATTCCTTCCTAAATGATACATCAGAAGGAGGAAAAAAAATAAACACCTGCTGTTTCTGTCTATGTTCTGCAGCTAGAGAAAATTAGTCACTAGTTCAGTGGCAGCTCCCAGCCCACTTACAGAATCTGTGAAAGATGACCTTAYCCTATTGTGTTTTAGGAAAATGTCCAGCCAAAGAGGGTAAGATAAATAACACAGATTTCATTAAAGGGAAAAACTTCGGCTCATTTCTTCTGTTAGTAAAGGTGGGAATGTTTACAGATCATGTAAGAGTGTTTACAGATCATTGCAGATCACTCATAAAACCATAGCATTATTTCAGTGCAGAGATCTACATAAGGAAGTTGATCCAAATTACAATAAATTTGCTTTTATCAGTTATTTTATATGAACCCTGTGAAAGGATGTCACAGGCTGTCATGTCCCCGGTCCATGGGGACCATACAGTTGTGGTCACTGGTACCAAAGAGGATCAATAGGAGCCTTTACCTTGTGAACACAAAGGGCTGTGAACAGAAGGACTCCTGCACTTTTATCACCTCCTTCCAGGTCAGGCCAGAACAGCCCTGAGTGCAGCCTTGTAACCTGGGATTCCCCAGTGCCCTGTAGAGTCACATCTCATAGGGGTTATCAGGCGCATCAGGGTAATCAGATGCTTGGTACCAGTCTCTTTATAAGCAAAAGTACTCTGGGCTGAGTATCCTGCAATGTTTTATGTCTCCAATGTCTAAAGTGTTCTTTGTTGTAGGTGAGATACTGGTGTCTTGGTCTTGCTCACTGTTAACCAATTTCAGTTCCAGATTTTTCTCTTTTTGTATCTTTTCTTGAGGTTTTGTTTGTTTGTTTGTTTGTGGGTTTTGTTTGGGGCTTTTTTTGTTTGTTTGTGGGGTTTTTTTTGAAGAATGACCAAGAGTTACCTGGACATAAATCCCACCCTAGCTCTGGAGCCAGACCCTGAGAACTACAGTCAGTGCTGTACCTGACCTTGTGCTAAAAAGCCTGACCAAAGCCCATTAGGCCAAGAAAACCTTGCAGCAGTTTGCTTCAAACCTTGAGGAAGAAGTGACCCACAGAAACTGGCAAACCCGTGAAATTGTATTTATTCAAAGCACAAAAATGGAGGAAGAGAAGCAAACATGCTAATTTCCACTTAATCATTTCACAGTATGTCATTACACTGAGAGATCCAGTACAGCAAAACGTCAGCACCAAAGAAATAAACTCTCTTTCCATGCCGCCCTCTTTCCTGAATTTTAAGAAGGGCTCAGCACACCTGCTTGCAAAGCAGAAAAGCTGCAATTAGTGCTGAGTGACTGTTTCTGTAGCTGAGTGGATGAAGTAGACACCAGCATTTGCTTACCACAGTCAGTAAATGTCTGCACCATTCACAAACTGCACATTTTTTTCACACTTAACATTCTTTTCATATCACTCCACTGAGAGTTTGACTGTAACAGCAAAAAGTATTTTGCAATTTTAAGAGATGTCTCCCCACAGTGCTTCACAGTGCTCCACAGACACAAATTAATTCAGCTTCACAGAGCTCCTGGTTTAAGATTTTTTTTCCATGAGTTAAATGGAGGGGAAAATGTTCTCTGTTATATATTAAAAAAAAAAAGAAAAAAAAAAAAAAAAGAACAGGTTTGGGACCCTGGAGACTCAGTGACACAGGACAATATGACACTTCAAATAGTCAAAATTGTAGAAGCCATCTGTAGCACAAAATGCTGTTCGCTGCCCATGCTTATGTGTACTGGGAGTAACTCAGCTGAGTACATAGATAAGATTCTTTCTTACATTAAAATTGTGTGGGAAAATTGCTATAAGTATGCTTTTTTCAATTGCTTCATCTGTTTTGCAGTTATCTCTGCTTGTTTTCTGTTAGTATGAGCAGTATAGAGCCTGTTCAGATGTGGAATGGTTAGGGAGGTTTGAGCCTGCTCTTTTTGTTCCAAAATGTTTTTATTGATCTTCAGAATTTTCATTTCAGTCCTTATTCCTACTAAGTGAAATGACTCCAGAAAGCAGCCACTGGCTTCCTATAGAAAAATGGTCTGGCAAAATTCATTAAGGATACCTAGATCTGTCCTACAGCTGCAAGACTTTCTTTTAAGGTCCCGGTGTGGTATCTTACTGTTCATCATCAGCTGAGATGTGCACGCTTGTAGAATATGCTTATATTCTACAACACTAGGTCAGAATTTCATTTTTAATCACCCTTATGAGGGGTGGGGCAAAACCATATAAAATAATAGTAAAATAGCCCAGGTAGGAAGAGATCTTGGAAGATCACCTCATCCAAACTTTCATGGAAAAGGGAGCCTAGGTGAGATCATCTAGCACACCATCCAGTCACATCTTGAAAACCACCAGTGATATCAACCCAGCCACATCCCTGGGGAGGTTGTTCCAGTGATTCATTGTTCCCACTGTAAAATGTTCACTTCCTATGTTGAGATTAAACCTCTCTTTGTGCAACTTGTCCCCGTTGCTCCTTGTCCTCTCYTTGTGACTCCCTGTGAGCACAGAGCCTTCACCCTTTTTCTAGGTGCCCTTTTAAGTACTGGAATACTGTGATGATGTCATCCCTGAGCCAACTCTTCTCAAAGATAAAAGACAACTCCATCAGTCTTTCCTCACAGAGGAGGCTCTCCAGCCCTTTGATCATCTTCCACAGCCTGCCTTTGGATGTTTTCCAGTGTCTGTCCGTGTCTGTTGTGAATTGTGGGGGCAAGAGCTGTACTCCAGACCTGACAAATTCATCTTTATCCCTGTGAATGCAGCCCAGGATCCTATTTATCTTCATTTACCATCATTTTCTTTCTTTACCTTCATTACTGCAGCAGCTTCACTGCTGACGTGTGTTTAGCCTCTCGTCTACCAGGCCCCAGGGCCCCTTTCAGCAAGGCTGCTCTCCATCCACACAAGGGCTCTTTGGTTATGTCACCCCAGGGGCAGGAATCTGCACTTGTCTTTGTTACACTTCATACAGTTCTCCCTAACCCACTCTTCCAGCCTTTCCATGTCTCTCAGTCAGATTTCTTCCCTCTGATGTATCCTTCCCTACACCCAGCTTGGTGTCAACAGAACACTTGATGAGAACACTTTCACTCCTGCCATCCAGATCATTTGGGAAGGTGTTGTAAAGTGGGGAGCACAGTATCAATCCCTGGGGGACCCCACTTGTGGCAGACTGGCAGCCTGAGTAAAAACATTGCTCCCCACTCCWATTAGAATTTTCCTGCCCATGAAACAGACCATCTCATGTCTGTGTCTTGCCAGTTTGTCTGGAAGACTGTGGGAGTCAGCGTGGGATGCTTTGCTGTCCATGGTAAAACAGCCACTGCTCTCCCCATGTCAAAAGAAGACAGAATTTTGTTGTGGGAGGTGACCAGTTTACTGTGGCATAACTTTTGTTTGGTAAATCTGRGGTGGCTGATCGTGCTGTACTGCAATGGGCTGAATGAAAGCAGCCATGGTGGAATTCATCTCACATTATTTAAGTGCTGTTGAAGTAAAGCAAAAATTGTTCCTGTCACTGAAGATTTTTCCTCCATGTGGGTCCATGTGAATAATTATTTTTGTCTTTCCTTATGTGGATGACCATAAAAGGTATATTTTCCCCTGTCCAAGGATAACAGAGCTAGAAGGTTTATAAATGGAAGGTGGCATAGGAATGGTATTTTCCTACTAGATGAAAACTGTAAGAATACGGTTTCTTTAAAAATTTATTGGATGAAGTTAAAAAATAAAATCTAAGTGTTGTTTAGAAAAAATTAAAATAACATCTTTTTACAGTGCTAAAAGTTATGAAATTCAGTGAGCAGAAAATCTTCCATTATTCAGAGTGTAAGGGAAATACCTTGTTTTCTTAAAGCTACTCATATATGTCACTTTTTAACAAGGATGAAATTAACATAGCCTGAATAAATGCAGAGAGCTGGACAAATCCAGGCAGAAAATGACATGATTATCTCAATGTGACCAGTCAGAAAATAAGAACATTATATTTCTGTTTGGTACTCCCCAAAGTAGAACTATGGAAAAATCTTAGTGCCTCTACCGAACTTTTTAATCTTCTTTTGTCTACACATAAAAGTCGATAATTTTTTTGAACTCCCAATGCAAGTCAACACAACAGCTGAATTAAAGCACAGCTTCCAAAAGCCTGGTCTAATTGCTCAGCTAGGAATGCAAAGTGTCTCTGAATAAGTTATTATTTTAATAGCAAAATCCTGTTAATGGGACCGGGATATTTTTTAGTTCTTTATAATATAAACAACATTTCCCTTTTCTATTTTCCAGAACATCCTAAGTCATTGGGCTCTTCCTGATCAAAATAAGTCAATTCATGTTATTTTTAAAAATTGCTGGTGACTTCTGTCACAGAGACTCATAAATTAAGTGAGCTGAAAATTGCACTCAAATGAAATTTAATTTAAAAAAACCATTTAAAGATCTGTCAGCATTGATGGATTACAGATTCAGGATGTCAAATGGAATTGCTACTACACCCATGACTTCAAGATTCCTAAGTTTTAGAAGGGTAACCCACCATGTGCAATCACTTACTCTGTAAGGTGAGGACTCTCCACCTCCAGGAGCTCCTCTTGGGCAGTGTCATCACCCATGGAGAGAGTCAGGAGAGATGGAAGGCTTATCAGTCAATAAAAAGTTGGTATTATGCTTATTTCACTAATAAACAAGAACAGAATAAATCTGTGAAAACTGTAAAGGCAAGATGATAAGAAGTCAAGAAATGCATGGAGTACATAATGGGGAGAATTAAATCCTGAATTGAATGGTATTGTCAATGGCTCAGTCAGGAAGTAGAGGTATTGTGTTTTACAGGAGAGATTTGTTGATATATTATTATGCTATATTGTGCATGATATAAAATCAATGTTGTTTTTCTACGTGCACAATTGAAAAAATAACCATTAAAAGAAATGCACTCTTGAGAGACTTTAAAGTGACTATGCTCTCATGAATTAGACAAATCACTCTTACCAAGCCTTTCAGTCCCAGGATTCAGAATTAGCCTCCATGTGAAGGCTAATGCTGCACTCCTGAAAGAAACACAGGAAATTTGAATCGCTGAAATGTAATATTATGTAGCTAAAACAGTGCTTTCATCAAAAAAACTGATGTCCCTTATTCTACTCATCTCAGCAGCCAGTGACTGAGGAGTTCTGGTTGGGTCTCAGGCACCACAGATTACTATTCAATGAATTTGAAAAACAGAGGAGCACATTTTAAGTGGTATTGGGGTTAAGTCATCCCAAAGGGACCTTCAGAAGACACCATGCAATAGGAGACACAATTCASCACCCAAGTATCTGGTGCAAAGAAGGTACATCTTTCTCTGGGGTTTCCAGGGTCACTAGTTTGCTTTGCAAGAAAGACCAAAGAAATAGATGAAATACTGAATTTCTTTTCTCTCCATCTTACAGGCTATCCAATGACCTTGCATACCTTTGCACAGGATTGTCCTTTTATATTTATAGAGTCACTGCATATTTTAATTGGATTTTCCTGAAAATTTGTTTAGGTTTTCTACTCGTCTCTTGCTCAGRAGCTGTCCAGAAGCACCTGACAAAAACTTAAGGTGATCATGCAGACAATCAGAAGATAATTAAAGGAAAATTACTCAATACAGTTATAAATACACTTGAAAATATAGTTGCTTTGTAGTTTAGCTAATATCAACTTGTTTATTTTCCACCCAAAGACATTACTACTAATGTACATACTTACAGATCCCTTCCCTTAACTACTGCAGGTTTCCTGACAAGTTTGTCTGGGGTTCGGTTTTCCTCTTGCAGAACATTTACCACAGAAAGACAAAGCTCCCTTTTGCTGGCACAAGTAGTCACTCCTGGACTCTTCCATCTGCTCAAGTTTCAGGGAACAGATGCTAGGATGAATTTCAGACCTGGGATATGCTGCTGAACGAAAGAATGGCTTCTGGCAGCAGCAGCTTCCAAATTAAGAAGAAAATGCTTTAAAAATGGGAAGAAAATAACCCTTTAACCCAGATACTGTAAAGTGCACTGGAAACAAAAGGATGGGTAGATTATGAATCTGTAAAAAGTCTCTTGAAAAGGCAAAAGAAGAGGACATTGCCACACAGCGGAATGACATTTCTTCTGTTAATGGCTTGTGGTTATGTTGGGCAAATTAATATATTGAAAGGAAATATGAAAAAGGAAAAAACATTAAAACCAGAACTGTGGGTTTTTTTTTTTTTATTTAGAAAATTATTGCCAGCTTAAAATGTTGGGATCCAACTAAAGGCTGGAAATATTTTGATAACAGTCCTCAAAAGCTTGAAATAGGTTTTTTTTTTCACCTGATAACCAGCTCTGTGCATCACATATGAAATCTTCAGGCAGTGAAGCTTCCAGGCTGGAAATACTTTAAAGCTAACTTTTTAAAATAGCATTCTAGTCTTCCACCAAAATTTAAAGCAGATTCCTAAAGGGTAGTAAATCACTCATTTATTATCCTTTGGTATGCATCCTAGAGGATCCCAACCTGGAGCAGTAGGATTTGTCTGAAAACTTGCAGCAGTCACTGGATTATTACCTCACACTTCAAATCAAGTTTCACAATGGTTTAGTTTTTTGTTTTGTTTYTCATTTTTTTCCCAAGTCTTGAAATATTAATGGAATTACTCAGAAATATTGTAATGGAAACTTCTCTTAATTTAAATTTATAATCAGCAAGCTTAATTAGCCACTTTTCAAAGTCAATTGTTATTTATTTAACATAGCATAATTACTCAATTACATTAAAATTAGGTCCTTTTGAATAACCTGATTCAAATGTTTTTTAATGCTTTTTACTTTCACTAAGGAATTCATGAATGATTTTTGTCCTTTCATTGATGAGTTTATGGCTGATTTTTTTTTCTGTATGCATTTTGGTCACTCAGCATTAGTAGTATATTAAATAAATTGAAGGCATAAGAAATGTAGAATAAATCATAGAAAATATAAACAATTTCATAGAAAGCATTTAAGACTGAAGTATTAAAAATTCATGACTCCTTGATTCTCTAGATATTACAAATATTTGACTGTCATCATGGAATAGATTAATTTTATGATGTAAAGTGGATTTTCACATGTGGCATCATGGACCATTGACTATCTAATGTGAATGTCACAGTGTTTTATTGCTTAAACATTGTGGACTTGATACGTTGCTCACTGAAACTCACTGAAAGACTTTTACTGACATCTTTGAGGTTTGAGTTGAACTCAATATTTCCAAAATTTGTTCTTTTCCCTCATTTCGATGAAGCTCCAGGTCAGCTGGAGCCTGTGGAAAGTTCATCTGCCAGGAGGAACAGCTTTCCCAATGGACAGAAATTAGTCACTGTCATTGGACTGAAGTGGGAAAAACACAGTGAGGAAGAGGACAGAGCAGTTGTTGGACATCAGAGAAGGGCCAAGAGGATGCTCAGAAGGCTGGAACAATTCTCCTATGAAGAGCGGCTGAGAGAGGTGGGGTTGTTCAGTTTGGAGATAAGGAGATCTTATTGCAGCCTTTCACTACTTGAAAGAGGCTTATGAAGAAGAGAAAGTGTTTTTTTTTTTACATGGCCAGATAGTGACAAGACAAAGAGTAGTGGTTTCAAACTAAAAGAGAAGAGATTTAAATTAGATATTAGGAAGCAGTTCTTTACTCAGGGGGTGGTGAGACACTGGCACAGGTTGCCCAGAGAAGTTGTGGTTGCCCCATCCCTGGAAGTGTTCAAGACCAGCCTGGATGGGGCCCTGAGCAACCTGGTCTAGAGGGTGGGGAATGGCAGGAGGCTGGAACTAGATGGCCTTTAAGGTCTCTTCCAACTCAAACCATTTGATTCTATGATTCTATGACACCTATAGGCTCCCAGAGACTGAATTCAGRTCTCTACTATGCCTCAGTCTTACTATGTAACCTTCAACAAGTAATTCATTGTCACATTAGCAGATCAGTTGTTTCTTCTTTTAAACTTCCAGTGTCATGAAGCTAAGGCAGGAGAACCTTATCAAACCTGCTTAGGTTCCAAGTTTCCAAAAATTTTCAAGGTTACCCCCATCTGGAGCTGTTGGCAACACTGTTTGTTTTWAAGAACAGAAAATAGAGCATTCTCTATATCCCCATCTCTAGCTAGAAAGGCATCTCGTTATCTTTGAACTTAGTACAGTGAAAAGAACTATACTACAGCTCTGTGACAGGGGTGTTTGGGACCCTCTATTACACTTGGTGGAGATACAGTGAGTTGATGAAAACAGGAATCTGATTTCTTTGACCAACTGTATGCAGTGCTTAAGACGAATGATTGACCTTGTAAAGACTTTGAATGAGAATTTAAAGTGGATGCCGGCATTGGAAGAATCCACATTTAATCAGAGAACTCAATTTCTAAGATATTCTAATCTTATACAGCAATGGGAACTTGGGAAATGGTCTTTAATGGTACTTGTTTGTGTGAGATCCTTTTTTACCAAGCAGAAAACGGGAGTCTTAATGCCTCAGATGCTCAGGAGTACCCATAACTCTCACAGACTGTATTTTATTCATTGCAGAGAAAGTGGTGATTACACAGTGCCTGTTTTGCTTGCCTTTGTAATCTCAGTAGAAATGAGGATTTAACTTGCTAAATACCACAGCTCAGGTAGGATGAACAGAAAGCATTTCCATGTGGGTCCGGTGCCTGTGGGATGTGAGAAGCAACCAGAACGCAACCTAGAGCTCAGATCCCCACTGTGTAATGGCACTCAGCTGTGAAACACAAAAGAACATTACCTCGTTTGAGCCAAAGAATATTCATGAACCTCATGCACATCCATCTAACCACTGGTGGTCAAGCTGAGAGGATCAATCTGTAGCAATTTAGTGTTTGCAGAAATCCGAAGTACAGAAGCATGTGACTGACAATGGCTGAGTGAGAAAGATTCACCTCAGTATTTTGGTGGTACACAGTTATATCCTCCAATGATTTACCAATGTTGTCTTCTCAAGGACTCATGAAGAGAACCAGGAAGATTTCAGGGGAAGTGTCAGGGCAGTTGCTATCTAGCATTGAGAAGTCTGTTCAAAAATGCTATAATTTACCATTCAGTGTAATGAAAACATTCAAATAAATTTGAGTTCAAAGACCCAAAAACCAGGTCTTTTCTGAGTGAGTGAACCTCAGGAGTAGGGCATTGCCATTGTTTAAACTGACCACTCAGGACAGAGCTGCTCAGGAAGCACTGCAGTGGCTCATGTGCACTAGTGGCTGAATTACAAGGCTGAGGCTGGAAAATGTAAGCTCTGCTGCTGGACCATAGTGATGGGCATGAAGCTTCAAGTCACTGATCCACACATCTCCTCAGGCAGGAGCCTTGTCCCTTGCTTATGTGGGAGCATGAACATGAACAGATAAAACCCAGTGCTGTAAGACAATGCTGGAGAAAGCTGATTTTTCAAACTGACTTCTGTACCCAGGTTCTGCTTCAGATATAGTTCGCATACTTAAGACAGTACAATTACTGGCAAAATTAAGCAGACTGTGCTTTAGAGGAAATAACACAGCAAACAGATCAGGGCTCCAGGAAATTTAAAGAGAAGAGTGGCACAATAAATTGATGTGATATGGAAATTTTCTTCTTTATATTATATAATAAAGAGTGTTTTGTTACACTGGATGTGCTCAGGTCAACTTCTCTTTCATTTGGCCCTTTCAGAGCTGGCCAGCATAGCCTTACTTTAGAAATGGCATCCACCATTTGCTCTGGACCAGCAAGGAAAAGCTGTCCCCCCAGCAGACAAGCTGAATTTCAGCAGGCCAGCAGCATTCTTTAACTCATTGATAACATAATCCCAATAAGCCGTGCCAAGGTCGTATTGCTGATTATTATTCTTTTTCCTTGCTTTCACCTCACATGCCRTTCACTCCTGGTTGCCATGGGGATGCTACACAGTATTAGTCTAAGTTTAGATTAGCCTCGTAACCTTGCATACTTTAAAATTCTTTAGGTTTCTTAGCAACTCGACTGAATATTTGGATCTCTCAGCTATTCTCTTAGACAGGGATGGAATGGGTTTGCCATCCCTGAAAACACTCACTGCCTGTTAAACTGTGACAAGGGAGAGGATGGTGCCTTGCCCACCTCTGCCCATCCATACCCTTTTCCACAGACCTGCTCATGTTCACTGAAGTTACTTCAGCATTAAGAGAGTTCTCACACAAATAAGCGTTTCCAGGATGAAGTCCTGCAAGGCTTTGCATTGCAACAGAAATTTATATAAATATATATATATTTTAACAGGAACAAAAACAGAAGATGAAAAGAATATGAATAAATGAAATGTTAATAATTCTGAAAAAAGACCCCCTGAAAAAATGGAGGTTGGACAAAAAGATGACGTGAATATTTGTTCCCATGTGAAAGCAGTACTATGCAACTGAACCACAAAAGACCTTTCAACCATTAATTTTCTAACCAAGAAACCTGCAAATGTTGTTAGATAGGACACTGACTGTAAACTATCTTTGATACAACTCCATAGCAGAAAACAGAAGAATCAACTGTAAAGATTCAGTGTCACAAAAGTTCCCCATGCAAGGGGAGGAAAAGAGGGGAAATCTCTAGTCAGCAGCATTCATCCATTCATCTCTTGCTGTACAAATCCCAGCACTCCTGAGTGTTAAAAAAGAGACCTTTGGAATGGACAGAATTGCAGCAGGAAAACTTTATTAAAGTCCCCAAACAAGATGAGCCTACACTAATGATTCTGGAGACAATCTCTCACTACTTTTCAACTGCCCATTTACAGAAGCTGGAGATGAGATCACGTCCATTTAGTTCAGGCTATTTAGGGATGTATGAAATCTTGGATATTTACAGAAATATCTGACAGTCACAATAATGGATGTATAAAATGGAAAATACAAGGGATTGTTGTATGTTTTAACTGTTTAYGTTACCACACTAGAGGATGCCTCAGGGAACGGGGGCAAGCAGCAGTTCCACTCCTCTCCTTGCTTGAGAAATGATTGGGATAATTTCTTTGGTACCCCTTCTATAGTCAACACACTGTGAATTTATCTGGGTTGCACATACATCACAAGGGTGGAATCAGGCCGGTTTTAGTTTCTCTTTCTAGGCTGTCATATAGCATTAGATGGTAAGAAATTCTAAATTAAACAGAGATTGAAAAAAACTACAATCCTTAACTTCTCACCATGCTTTGCTCTGTTTTTTGGGCTAGTTAATTTCATATAGCTCCAACGTCTGTCTTTCCTTTTTGGAATATAGCAAGATGTTTATGTCTATGTACTCTTTTTATCCCACCAAGAAGTCAACCATGAATATTCGGATAAACAGCTCATAGGTAAATGTCATTGGGAATGGTGAAATTCAGAGTATAATTTTCTCTGATTAAAGCAAATTTTAAAAAAAACCAAGTTACGATGCGAGCAGCTCTCAAGAACTCAGAGGAGTTGCACCAGATATGGGATTGCTCTGTATTTTTTGTCCTTTTATCAGAATCTGAGTTTGCTAAATAWAAATGCTATACTATATAATATTTCAATTATTAGTCTGCATGTCTCGGGAAAATGAATGTGATTAATGGGGATTCTCAGAAACGGGCTGAATTTATTAACAGTTTGGAATGACATTAAGTTTCAGTTCACTGTAAGTAATATGAAAGGAGTTATCTCAGTTCTGAAATTATCCCTACTCTTTACATGGGCACTGAAATGCTCCTAGTGAAACCAGTGGGAGTTTTAGTTTAAAGTCTAGATTTAAAAAGAGGAGGAAACAAAGCTGGGTGGGATCATAATTGCTAATACTAAATCTGAATATTGAACAATATATCASAGAATCATACAATGGTTTGGGTCAAAATGGACATAAAAGATTATCTTGTTCCAACCCCCTTTCATTGGCAGGGACACCTTCCACGAGACTAGGTTGCTCAGAGCCCCAGCATGGACTTGAACACTTCTAAGGGAGAGGGCATTCACAGTTTCTCTGGGCAACCTGTTCCAGTGTCTCATCACCCTCACAGCAAACAATTTCTTCCTAACATCTATTCTAAACCTGCTCTCTTTCAGTTAAAAGCCATTTGCCTTTTTCTATCACTGCATGCCCTTGTCCCTCTCCAGCTTTCTTGTAGCCCTTTTAGGTACTGGAAAGTACTACAACATCCTCAACTCTCTCAGTCTGTCTTTACAGGAAAGGTGCCCTAACAGGTCTAGGTCCTTCTTATATTGAGGGCCGTAGAGGTGGACACAGCACTCTGTGCAGGACCTCACAAAAATGGAGGGGGAGAATCACCTCCCTTGACCTGCTGCCCACATTACTTTTGCTGCAGCCCAAGACGTATTTGGCTTTCTGGGCTGCACAAGCACATTGCTGGTCATTTTGAGTTTTTCATTCACCACCACATCTTTCTCCTCAGGGCTGCTCTCAGTTCTCTGTGTTTGTGTTTGGGATTGCCCTGACACAGGTGCAGGACTTTGCACTTGGCCTTGTTTAACTTCCTGATGTTCACAGGATCCCATCCCTTAAGTGTGTCAGAATTCCTCTGGGTGGGATGCCTTTCCTCCTGAGTGTCAGTTGAACCACTCAGCTGTTGTATATGTGTATCCATACAGAAACATAATTATTCCTCTTCTTATTCCACTGATTTCCACAAAGTAAAGTTCAGGGCTTATCTACCTACAAGTTGTGTTACAGGAACAGGGACAAAAGAATAAAAAAAAAAAAAANAAAAAAAAAAAAAAAGGAGAAAACAAAGCCTGTATTAGCCAAAAGTAACTGTGCTTGTATAGTTAACTGGTAATCCCCGATACGAGGAATTATAACAATACCTCAGAACAGCAAAATTTCATTTGTTCTTATTACAAATCAAAGCACAGGGGGAGTGATTATCAACAGGTTGATTCAAACGTAATAATATTTACTTCTACTTGAAATAAATTAGAATGTTACGAAACAAGACTTTGAGCTTGTCTAAACCCTCTTGCAGCTGAGAGAGCTGTTAGTATGACCCCAGCTGGCTTAAGCTCAGTTTTGTTTTATGATTGTCTCTGCATCTCAGAGACTGAAAACATCCATGTGTTCAAACAGTTTGTGTTGGTCTGTAAAACCTTAGACAAAGCAGAGAAAATAGAGCAAAGCCAAGGGAGAGTTGTAAAATATCTGGGCTGTTTAGTGTTCAGTACTGAGCCACTGTCAGCTCTCATGCTGCAGGATAATGACTATTAGAACTGGTGAAAATTCAGAGCAAGCCCATGGAAATCATTACAAATCAGTGCACAGCATAACAGGAAGCAGATCCTGCTTGTTCACAGTTTTACAATACCAGAAAACATCTGGGCCATTGTCCATTTAAGAATCTTTTTTTCCAAATGGATTAGGCCAAGGCAGATAGACATCCCTTCAGAAAACAGTATTCCTTAGTAATATTTCCCCCTTGTTATAAGTGAAATAAATGAAGATACTTTTCCTTGAACTGTATCCCTGTTGTCAGGAACACAACCAGCTATTTATCTTCCCAGGAGACCACCTCCTTTTTGCTGACTGCCTTTCTATTTATATAGAGTCTGCTTGGTAAACGAAAGATTTATTCATTTCTTGGGAAAGGGTCGGCACTTCTTCCAGGCACAAATTCCATCTGCTGTCAGATCCATTATATGAGCTAATAGTCAAAGACAGATTGGGGATGATTTTCTTCAGGAAACCAAGTCTGCCTTGTTAGAGGAGAAGAGAATAGCTTATTAATGTCCAGGAGAATTAGCAACTTGTTTCAGATCTCTTTTGAAGGATTCTATTTCCTAGATGGGCTTTGTTTTGCAGTAGTTTTAGCTTGGAGTGTATTCCAGATTTTGATCCCAGTACTGCAAGTCATGACTCCTGGGAGCATGTATAGACAGAAATCCTTGTTCAGTTACACCAGGTTCTAGTGGAAGAGTACAGCAGCTTGGATTTCCTTATGAACTGAGAACATATCCAACAGGATGGGTAAATGCTGTAACCCCTCACTGCCTGGACTTCCACAGAGCCTCAAGTCTTCTGCTGTTAGTTCTTAAGCCTGAGGTTAGCTCATGAAGCTGTTGTTGTGCCACAGTCACATCTGGCATAGCACAGATGTGCTGGGGTGCTGCTGCCTGACTCCCTGACCTGCTGCTAGGGAAATGGAGCTCCAGCCATCCTGACTGACCTGCTGGAGCAGCACCACAAATACAGACAGATGCTGGTCTGATCCATTCATTGCACTGGCTGTAAATTTTAATGAGAGTTCCTGTTGTATCCTAATGTGAACAGCCTTGATTGAGGTTGTTTATTCTTGAGTGGAATCATAAGAGGCAACGTCTTTGTGCAGAGGAAAATGATGTGGAAATGCCAGCAACACCCACAGGCCAGGAAGCTGTAGAAACTAAGCAGCTTGTCTCTGTGCCTGAAGTAATTTGTTCTTCTGAAGGACAAGACCGGCTGATTTGTCTATACCACCACACYGTGCTGATTTGCTTTTAGACCTGAGCCAGTATTTCCTACACTGCTTTTATTTGCCTTAGTTTTCTGGGATAATATCTTTTATTAGCAACCACCTTGATCGCAATCCCCAAACCTGCTTTTGTCTTGAGCTGTAACAAATTTCTGTCCAACTGTACCTGCATCTCTGCAGCTGCAGTGATTTAGAGCAAGAATTCACATTGCATTGGGCCCTGAGGGGCACTGGATTTAGGCAGCCTCGAGTGAGGGGGCAGAGGATTTGGCATTTCATCAGGCACAGCCTTAGTCAGAGGTGTGTGTGCTGACACACAACACACACACACAAACTGCGCCACACTCATGTGAATGCAGAGGGCACTCCTTTCTGACAGAGTGGCTGCACTACTCTGCTGTCACATTCTGAAATTCCTGTTAAAATTCTACATGAATTAGTCCTGATCAAATTTACAGTACATTTCTTATTAGGATGCCATTATATTTTTCTCATTTTGTTTTGGATGTCACATCCATTGCACTTTTCACTCTCCTCTCTAAACACTGTTCTTGCAGACAGGTCAGGACCCCTTAATTGGATAGAGTTTTCAACCATTCATTCAGACTTCCTAGAAATCATTCCACTTAGCTTGGTATCAAATTCCATGTATGTCTTTACTATATATTAATGCTTAACAAGTAATGTCAAGCTTCTCAGCATTTATAAATATATTTTGTTTTATCTGCTGTAGTCCACTACATCATTGCTATTTATGTTCACATCTCAGTGTTTGACTTCCATTTTATTAATACTGGTGGATCCAAGGTATATCTTTCCTTTGTTGTGGTGATGACAGTTTAAAATATGCCTCTTCATGTTTACTTTGTTGTTTCTACACATGATCATGAAGATTATAGGAGAAAATGCCTGATCTGCATTGACAACCTGCGTTCTGGGGATGGTGTTTTAAGGGTAGAATTTTTGCCAGCTGATGTGTTCAAAAGAATCTCTATTGTTACATACGTTAGATTGTTTCTAAATAATAGCTGATCATTGGAATCAGAAACAGTCTGGCCTTGAAACTGAATTTCTAATCTTTATCATACATACAGATTAATTATTTCAGTAAGACAGGTTGATGTAGCCAACGGCAAGACTATACATTTTTCTTGTGCTGGGTACCTTGGAAGTAGACACAAAACTTCATAATCATAAGAATATAGAAAGGTTTGGGGTGGAAGGGAACTGAAGAATCATTTTGGTCCAACCCCCCCTGCCATGGGGAGGGACAGATTCYATGAGACCAGATTGCTCCAAGCCCCACCCAACCTGACCTTGAACACTTCCAGGGATGGGGCATCCACAGCTGCTCTGGGCAACCTGTGCCAGTGCCTCACCACTCTCACAATAAAGATTTTTTTTCCTAATAATAATCCTGTGAGTACATGATCTGACCCTTGCACACACTTTGCTTTTTAAATACTAATGGTACYTAACCCACAGAGAACAGATAAAGTTCTTGGTAATCTTTTTTGCCTTAGTCACTGGGTCAGAAATATATAATGCATGTTTTCTAAAAGATATCAATATTAAATCTCTAATGTTCATAACCTATCCAAAGTCAAAAAATCAACCATTTTGAAAGTTAGTAAAAATGCCCTTTACAACTGCCTTTATCTCTGTTTTGACCTCTAAAGCACAGATGCAGTAACAAAAACATGGAGATTTTTTGTAAGTGTTTATACAACACTAAATCACTTAATGGAATGGGTCAATATGGATCAATAATGGAAAGCAGTGTAAGTAACATTGCAAAAAAAAAAWGAAAAAAAATCAAAATACCCACACTTGTCCAGAAGATAAATGAGAGGTTGTCACCATTAAWTTATTTTTATTTTTACTTTAGATTTCTTTTTTCAAGAGTAGTTCTAGAACATTTCATTGCTACAAGTCAGGAAAATAGTGGAGGGCAATTTKGAGAATTATTACTGGTCTCCAAACAGGACATAAAAAAACTCAATATGTTTAAGGCGTCAAGACTAACCATTACCTCCTTGTTGGTGTAATATACAGAAATGTSATAAACCTTTCATTTCACTAACATTAATGATTTAACTCCTGTCTCATCTTCTTCAGATAAATTTGAGAATTTCTTTGTATTCCCTATAAACTGCAAAATGAAAAATGAGAAACTAAAACTGCTTGTCTGAAGTCTTGCAAACTTGTAATGCAGCTGGGAAGATACTGGTCTTCTCTTGTTCCAACAGAAACATCTCATTGTAGGTGATCATAAGGACATTTAACTAAGTTGCTTAAATATGAGCTTCTTGTGTCCTTTGGGATTTCATGGGCTGTCCYAGCCCCAAGAGAACATGAGTCACCAATAGGTCTTCGGGAAGATTTAATTCCCATGTGGATGTCTTGGCTACCTGGAAGTTGTCCTGATGTCACTCCGTATTTATTGCTTGAAAGTGGAAAAATTAAAAAGAAAAAAAGAGCAGTGTGTGCTTGTCTGTAGTCTGGAGTTCAGACTCCCATGGAGATCCAGACCCTAAAGCTGATGAAGCCCAGGAAYCTGCTGAGATCATCTTCAGGTAGACTTTTGGTGGAGAGTGGCAAGTGTCTGCTGGCAGCTGGAATGCCTGAGGGGGCCAGGCACATCYCCAGGGAGATGGCAGATCCAGTAGTGAGTCTGCAGATTTCCTCAGCAYGTCTTTGAGTCCTGGATGAGAGTACTCCATGGTGCTGTGTTTGATTTGAGRTGTGGGCTTGTTGATAACATGGGTAATGCCTTGTTCTGAGGCAGATCTACAGAGCCTGAGTCTCTTCCATCCTCTGTTTGTGTGAGCTAATACCTCAGGTTTAGTATTTGTGCACTGAATTATATGGCACAGCTCCAAATCTCATTGCCTGCAGCAGAAAAACAACTCAAATTGGAGATTTCACTTCAGTGTACTTTGTACTTTCTATTCTTGAACAGCTCTTGATGCATCAAGGAGTATGTGTGTACTCTACAACTACAATCTTATTTAACAGAAGGGAAAATGTATAATTTAGATTTTCCCTTGCCTTTTTTTTTTTGGCCTAGGTAGACAATTTACTTTTCCTACCTTTTTGTTCCCACTGGAAATTAAAACCGTTTTAAAAGACCCAGTCTGCTAAACCAGGCCAATTTTGTCCCCAGAAATGTTAATTAAATGGCACCACAGTTTATTTTGGCCTATTRCATTGAGTTCTGACCAGAATTTCTGAGTAATGTTGTGGCAGTCCTTGTACTTAGCACATTGTTCAGAGATTGAATGTTGGGGTATTTGGTCCCACACTCCATCTTCTCCATGGTGTCCCTCAGTCTGTGCTAAGGAAGGTAACCCATGTGCCCCTGGCTGGGGAAACAAGGCAGACACATGATTTGGGCAGATCAGAACTCTATTTCTCCCCCTCAGTGCAGGGATCAGATGCTGCACTGCTCAGCAGGGACTTCTCAAGTAACCATGACCTCATCATTTCTCCACCATATATTTCACATGTCCCATCTTTTCCCCTCCCAGGTGAATAGCCCACTGCTATGTTCCTCTTTCCTGTGGGGCCTGGATTTCCTGATTTAACACTCTTGTGACGATCTTGGCCTTCACGAGTCACTGCTGATAAGCCAGTACACTCATTTTAATAACTTTTGGTATTTTTCACTCACTAAAGTTCCTAATACTTATTTAATACCTTTTACTTCCTAGGTTCTCCATTACTATGTTACTGGCTTAACTCCACTTTGGCTTAGGCCACCTGTTTTTCCTCTTCCATTGCTTGCAGTGATGAACAATTTTTCACACTTTTACCTTGCAGGATTAACCTCAGGCCAGGTCTGGCTATCTGCATGTCTCCTTTACTTTAATTTTTATATATGTTGCAGTTTCTTTCTTTAGAAATAATTAGGGAGAAAATAAGTAGAGAGAAATGATGCTATGTTTAACTGAGAAATCTCCTGGTATGTAAAAATAGTTGATAATAGCACAGATTCACAAACTAGATTTAATTGACGGTATGAATCAGATGTTTCTGCTTCTGGTTTCCTTAAAGTTGTTTCTCTTGTATGAAGCACTGAAATTTGTAGAACTCTTCAGGCCCTGTGACAGCACAGATACTTTCTTTTCCAGTTCTGTCATCAGATATTTACCTTACAGTAGCCAACTCACATTGAGACYACTGACCACTAACGAAGCTTCTGGCTTTGGTTTCAGTTTGGTTTGCTGGCACTGAGACTTCACCCACCTTGATGCTCTGGTGCTGGCAGAGGAAGTTGTAAATCCAGCCCACCTTATCTATACACATGTTGACTACTGTTGAATATCAATAGTTCAGGACACTGAATATCAATAGTTCAGGTCCTGTTTGCATTGGTGCCCGTGACCAATCCTTTTGGGAGGATTTTCACAACTGTAAGAAGGCTTTGCAAAGACTGATAGGGGTCTTGGTGTTGGGCAGGACAGTCCCCAAAAGAGACAGTGAAGACAGAAAGCCTGGTTCCTCTGAGCCCTGGGTGAGGTGGCCCATTTGAACAAGGCACAGAAGGTCCAGAGCTGCAGTCAYGTCCTTTGTAGCTAATCTGTGAATGCTGAGGAGCCCCTATGGCAGTGTTTGCACTTAGAGATGCATGTGCCTAGGAATATTCCTAGGCACTGAAKCCAACTGGTATGTTTTTAATAAACCCTCAGCCTCCAAAGCAGAGTGGCTCCATACACATCATGTCCTGGGAATGGCCCCCAGACTACATTAATGTGCAGGCAGTGCTCTGGAACTTTTGGGACACCATTAATAACAGCCTGAAATTGCACCAGGGACTGTTCAAACAGTCTCACAGTACTATCTGTCACATTTCCATGACCAAGAACATTCCCCAGCTCTAATTTACTGCAGTAATCAGGGTGCCTATGCAGCCTGTGCAGCAAAGTCATCCTCATGCAACACAAAGAACTCTGAGTGCATTTATATGCCTGTGCCAAGGCATGGTTGGAAATGGATCCRTTTCCAATGGATCCAGTGATCAAAGCCAGAGCTTAAGGGGTGCATCCTGGCCACACAACTCCCTTGGATTTCATGCTTGACAGGTAATGTAGGCATTGCTCTCACTGACTGGAATCAGGGAGTGAAAACTTTATCCTCAGTACTGAGCAAAGTAAACACTCAGTCATTAGTCATAAATCTGGGACACATTCTCAGAATTATGTAGGGATTGGGAGATTTCTTTCAGTGCCATGGAACACTTAAAAGGTAGCAGGCTGTCACAGTACTGCATATATTTTAAAAAACTCTGGTTCAAACTAGCAGGGAGAACTATATCAGGCTAATGGTAAAGAAACAACCTATCAGAATTGCACGTCATTAAATAAATGAAGTATCTGGGTATTATTTTGTCAGTGAATATTAATATGTTCAAAATATTGTTACTTCTGTGACTTGTGAATCATAAGTGGCTCAATTCTGAGTTATAAAAATAGTACATCAATCCAGGTCTGTGGGAGTTAAAATTACACCAAAACCAGTAAAGACATTGAATTCAACTTTACTACTGTAAGGGGAAACATATTTGTAATTGAAAGAAGACCTTCTGCAGAAAGGAGCTGTTGAGCTCAGTGATCTGATAAGAGCAGAATTTTAGCATGAAATTCTCTGTGACCAACAGAGAGCAGCTTGTGAAAATACAGTTCATTCTTCAATTTATTGTGTTCTGCTTCTTTTTCTGTCAATACAGCCCCCAGGCTAAATCTTTTCTGACAACAGTTAAGTCCCCCAAAAAACCATTCCTGCAGACTCTCTTTGCCCTGCTGCCACCCACATAGCAACCTGCTGTGTTCTGGGGAAAACACTGAAGTTTTGATTACAGTCATTGCTCAGTTTACACTACAATGATATCAACACCAAGCAGGAGCTGAAAGCAGGTCTGCTACAGAGAAATCATCAGAGAATTGGTCTCTCAAAAGTCTGAAAGGCATTAGAGAGATGCTGGAATTTTGTGGTCAAGCAACAATTTAGTTTTGCAGGAATATTTGGCTTCACATAAAGGACAACAGAAAATAAAACTTTCTGAAATGTTCCACAGAAAGTTTGTGTCATTGAGAAAACACCAGGCAGGATATGGATATCAAAACACTTAACTGTCATCCTTAAGAAGGAAGAATATTTATGACAAACACAACAGCTGCCAGAAGGAAAGAARTTGTTTTAACAGCACTGCCGTAATTTCATTTATGGGAGCGTGARTGTCTCACTAGCAAATACTAAACACAGGGCCAAAAAGACACCTAGTAATAAAAAGAATTGTAACAAATACCATCTTCCTCCATTCACATATCTCTTTAGACATTGCCATGTGTTTGCTTTTATCTCAAGTTACATGACTTAGTTCAGACATCTAACTGTTCTAAATAGGGAACTGGTAGTTCCCACCCAGGACCCATGAACCCCTCTCTCAAGAGCTTAATCACCAGTACATTCAAAAGTACCTGCCTGTCTGTAAAAGTMTGACAATAGCACAAAGCAGGGCTGTTTCCTAGGACCCACGAGGGTACCTGGTCAATTCTGGGCACTAATGAGATGCAAATATATTCATAATATTTATTTAAACTGGAGATAAAATATGGGATTGTGAGTTTTAGGTCCAGGGTGATTCCATTATTGGGACATAGATCCACTGTTTCTCTCTTATCTATGCTTAGCAGTAATATGATGACATAGACATCTCCAGCAAAGAACAATGACTCTGCAATTAGCAGGCTTAGAATTTTACATCCCTAGTTCATAGATCAGCTCCTGCATGGAAAAATAAAGTAGATCTCTCAAAGGATGACATTTTGACTATTGCTATTACTGTTACCATCCAGCACTAACAGCCCCAGAAATCAGAAAAACAGATTATTCTGCCTCACTGGATTCAACAGAGCAAAGAACAGCTACACTGGGAGACACTGGAGCGAGATGGAGCAGTTCTGGATCCCCTCTAGCTCTGCCCCAAATTTTCATGTGAGCAGCAGCAAATAAATTAACTCTGTGAGGTTTTAAATACTCACAATCTTCTCTTCATTCCCTTATGCTATGACTCTGCTGGTTCTCTGAGCTAGGACTCCCACCAGCAGCCTGCAGCAGGCTCAGGTTAAAGTGCCTCTGCTGTAAATCACCATCAAACTCAGGGCACAGGTGAAACAATCCCAGCTGAGGAGCCCAGGGACCTGGAAGAGAATTACCTGCATTTCTCCTCCTGGTTTTGGCTCAACAAGGGTCACACTTTAATATATGCACATTTCTCAGAGATGCCAAGCAGCACTTAGAGAGTGGTGATTAGCATGTGACACTAAAATCTTGTGCCCAGGACAGATTAGCAAGTGACACTAAAATGTTGTGCCCAGGACAGAAAACTCCATCTTCCAGCAGTCACTGACTGTAAGGAACACAGTTTTCAGCAGCTGCCAGATCTCCTTCTTTATGTCATGTTGGAAAGACTTGTGGAGGGAATCACTGATACCTGTTCTCCCTTCCCAGAGAGGTCCAGTTAGAGGCTGAGAGAATTTBCTGGCTAATCAGAGCTCAATCTACACTGGTCTTTCCTTCCAGCTGATCTTCCTCTCTCTGCAAACATCAGCCCTTCTCTATGTGCCAAATTTTGTGGCAATATGTAATATCACAATAGCAGCACACACAGCTTTGTCTGAGTCGTGAAACAGTTCACAAAAGTTCCCAACGTGGTCAGTCAACCTTCACAAGGGCTGCCAGGCACAGCAAGAGCTGCAAAGGGCTGTTTATGATTTTATCCGTGAGCTGAGCTCTTCTACTGCTGCCCTTGTACTTCCAGGACTGTGCTGGGTTATACCTGGAATTGTATGCAAAGGAATAGAGGCAACACAAAGGTGACACAAAGCTGGATAAACACAGCCATGGACTGCACAGAATGGCCAGACAGGGCTTCCTTTTGGCTTTGATTTATAATGAGCAGAAAAGCAGTGACCTGAGCAATTATTCATCTCTTTGACTGCACTGTGCTCTTTCTGCCACAGTGGGTTTTTTTTGCTAGAAGACACATAGTTATTTTTACATTTGACTGTTTTTATACAGGCAGAGACTTGCTATGATGGGTTAAGCAGACAGCTGTGCCTTCCAGTAAAGCTGGCAACTATGACTTGCAAATATTTCTATTTATGCAGTTAAGCTGCACATTTCAAGGCTGAGCAATGCAAATATCTTGTGTTTCTTTCTACAGTTCCTACTGGGATTTGAGGGAATTTAAGACATGAGAGATATCCAGGGCAGAACTGAGGAGGACTGTGAGGTTTTAAGATACTCCTAGATATTGTAGGATATTTGTAGAGAGGAGAGCTTCTTGTTCTGTCTGTAGTACAGAACTCCTAATAGACAAATATTCTTCCTCTCCTTCCAAAAAATGGGGAAACAACAAATAAATTTTAAAAAATCAGTATCTGAGCTGGCTCTAATTTCAGTTGTGAATGTTCAAGCATTTATTCTAGACACTGTAGGCACTAGACACACAAATTGAAGGTTAATGCTTGATAGTATTCTAAGCACACTTGTGTGCCACTGAACAGTGCTTGAATACATGGGGAATGCAAATGCCATCACCCAATTAAGTCATGCACTGTGTTAGGTCTCACCTCACTGATGTCAACAGTAATTATGCTCATTTATGCCCACACTGAATTGGAACTGTAAAATCATAAAATAAAACCCAGATATCATTGCACAAGCAAAATTCCCATGGACAACAGCATGGCATTTACTTTAAAATATATCAGGGTTTGGCCTATAGAAAAGGAAAAGAGCTAAGTGATCCCTCACTCTTATTGTATGAGGTTGTTTTCCACAGTTTCATGGTTTCATTTATTCCTCTTTTCACCAGGTTTTGTGATGAAGTTTCCACTGTTGCCCTACTGTTTATTCACAGCTCCCTATTCACCCCCATTGACAGGGAGAGTTCCTTGGTAGTCAGTTTTGATTTTCTTTCACTAGGTTTCCTTAGATCATTTCCACTCTGCTTTAACATGTTACTGAATGCATCTTTCTAAAAAATTTCCCCACCTGAGTAGATGCAGAAAGGGGTTTTAAAAGTTGTTAGTATTAATATAGAATTTCAAATAAAAATGAGGGAACCTGAAAGATTTCATTTCAAAAAAATCAGTATCAATAAACATTGATCAAAAAAATTTCTCAATTTCCAGATATTTCAGACCTCATCAAGTAGAAATCACTGATTGGCATAATCTGCAACTCTGCCTAACTATTAATGAGCCTGCTCTTCTCAGGACCCCTCTGTGCCATTCTCCTTTGCAAGCAGCAAACAGAAATGATCCTTCAGAAAACTGATGTGGTATTGTAGAGCAATACTTCAACTTTCAGTCTTTACCTAAAAGATGTTATGAAAGAATGCAGGCTGCCCTAGAAACCTGTGACTATCAATTAGGGACAGGTTTCACCTGAGATGCTTGCCTCACCTCAAGTGCTATGTGCAGTTCAGGGAGCTGCAATAAAATAAATTAATATTAATGTAAGCTATTGGAGGGTATCCAAAGGGTGGCTGTGAAGATGGTGAGGGGCTTGGAGGGGAAGCCAGAGGAGGAGTAGCTGAAGTCATTTGGTCTGTCCAGCCTGGACAGAGGCTGAGGGGACACCTCAGTGTGGTCTTCAACATCCCCATGGGCAAAAGTGGAGGGAGGGACAGGCACTGATCTCTTCTCTCTCCTGACCAGTGACAGGACCTGAGGGAATGGCCTGAAGCAGTGTCAGGGGAAGTTCAAATTGGATATTAGGAAAAGAGTCCTCATCCAGAGGGTGGTTGAGCACTTGAACAGGCTCCCCAGGGAAGTGGTCACAGCACCAAACCTGACAGAGTTCAAGAAGTGTTTGGATGCTGTCAGGTATATGGTGTGATTCTTGGGGATGGTGCTGTGCAGGACCAGAAGTTGGACTTGATGATCCTTGTGGATCCCTTCCAACTCAGAATATTCTCCGATTCAAATTATAATTGCATTGCATATTTGTTRACACTTCCTCAGGAGCCTAAGATCCTTTGTACATGTTGAGCCTTAGAAGTATTTTTATCTCATTTAGACAGCACAGTCTGAACATAAAACTGGCCTTTATGAAACTTTCTTAACTGTATACAACTTGTGTGCAAAGCAAACAAACAAAAAAAACTTTTGATATGTTTGTATGGAGATACCATGCTACCAAGCACTTTCACTTTCTTTCAAAAAWTTTTCTGATTCACAGAAGCACAAAATCAAATAGGTTGGAGAAGMCCTTTGAGATCATCAAGTGATTCCTTTGACTGAACACCACCTTGTCAGATAGACTATGACACTCAATGCCTTGTCCAGCTGTTTCTTGAACATCTCCAGGGATGGTGGCTCTACCACTTATCTGATAGCCAGTTTCAATACTTGAGAACAGTTTTCATTAAGAAATTTTTCCTAACATCCAATATAAACCTTCCCTGGTGCAATGTGAAGACATTTCCTCTTGTTCTGTCTCTTGTTACCTGGGAGAAGAGGCTGACCCCCACCTGGCTACAGCCTCCTTTCAGGCAGTTGTAGAGAGGGATAAGGTCTCCCCTGATTCTCCTTTTTTTCAGGCTGAACAGCCCCAGCTCCCTCAGCTGTTTCTTATCAGACTTGTGCTCCAGACCCTTCCCTGGCTCTGTTGCCTTGAGCATACTCCAGCCCCTTGATCTTTCTTGTCATAGGGGYCCCAAAACTGGACACAGCACTTGAGATGGGGTGTCACCAGTACCCAGCACAGTGGGACAATCTCCTCCCTGGTCCTGCTGGTGACACTGTTGCTGATCCAGGCCAGGTGCCATTGAATTTCTTGGCCACCTGGGCACACTCTGGCTCATGTTCAGGTGGCTGTGGACCAGCACCTCCAGGTCCTTTTCCTCTGGGCAGTTTTCCAGCCCCTCTGCCCCCAGCCTGGAGCGCTGCCAGGGGTTGCTGTGACTAAAGTGCAGAACCTGGAATTTGGCCATGTTGAACCTCACCCCGTTGGTATTAAGCAACAGTTTTGCTTGGTGAGACTTGGTACAGAATATTTATTTACTCTATTGATTTCTTTATGTTCCTGCCTGACTCCTCTTCATAGTCAAAAAAACCTTAAAGCAACTGAATGATGATGGCAAAAAAAAAAAAAAAAAAAAAAAAAAAAAAAAAAAAAAAAAAAAAAAGGAGAGAGAAAAAGAAAAAGTAGTCACTTGCATCATGTTAAGTGGATGACATCACAAAACTGAAATTAACAGAGCTATAGGTAAAAAGAAGTTTACCTGATTTTAAGGGAAAGCATAAGCCAGTATGTGCAAAATATAGAATAGTGAAGGAAATAATGAGCAACTTTGGTACAATTTTAAGGAAAACTTGACCTCATCTACATGAAATGGGATTGTTTTGCTAATAAAAAGTTTTGATAAGCTTTCAAAAACTGAAATGTTGAACRTCAATGTAGACATTTTGCTTTGATCATTAAAAAATACAAACTGAATTTCATCCCTGCACTGTAAAAATCCTACTAGAGAATTAAAAAATAAACAAAGTGTTTTGTTGARGAAGGAACTGAGAAGCATGACAGTTTATTTGCTACCTGTGCCTATGGTTCCTGTGAATATTGAAAAATCAGTCAGTCTTTTTTTATTAAATTATTTGGGCAAGAATGAACTGGTATCCTTACTGGTATCTTAGGTAAATGAATTAATTTTGCCTTACTGAAGACAATAGAAACAAAACCTGGAAACCACAAAAGCAAGGTCTCTCAGGATAATAAGGATGATGTGGCCACTGATGACTCATTGTGGAAGAGATAACACRAGATATACACAGCTCAGTATTGCAATTACTTAGCAATTTAACAGATTTATTTAGAACTCTGATTATTGAAATATATATAAATAAGGGAAGGCTTTAATTCTGTTTCGTGCAAGCCTGAAAACTGGGTCTCAGTGTAAGTAATGGCATAATGCCCAAGTGCAAAAATCTAAATAGCTATTCCAGTGTTCTAAAGCAGAAAATAAATTATTAAATGTGATTTCTCTTCTGAACTGTAATTTATGTTACATATCAAATGAAATGTAGAGAATGTTTTAATCATGTAGGCTTGAGATTTTGTAAATGTATACAATTTTGAGAAAAATATAAGATGTAAGAATTATATTGATAAATATTGGGCTACAATGATAGTAACATAATGTTGTGGTGTGCATTTTGGATTTACCAAATTTCTGTACAATGATTTGTCCCTTACCCCCATGTTAAATCTCTCTTTGGTTTTTCCTTAATTATGGGTTCTGTCCATCACTCTGCAACCCCGCCCAGATGACTAGAAAGTTCTAGTGGGGGGGCCGAGTGATTGGCAGAGTCCCTGCCTTCCCACTCCCCTTTCTATGTATGGAATTGTTCTACTGATTATCCTTTTGTTCTGGGTCACTCCCCCCGCCCTGGGATTGGTTCTGGACTGTCCCCTGCCCTTCCACACCCCTATACTTAAGATGAGACTCAGAGGGAAAGRCTCACTGTCGTGGGCACCCCTCTGGGTGAAAATAAAGCTCAGTTGAAACCCATGTGAGTCCTCTCTTCTTCCTGGCCATTGCCACACTTCGGCCAGAGGCCAAGACCCAAAAGATGGGAAAGGCACCGAGCCGTGCCCTTAAATGTGAGTGAGCTCGGTGCCGGAGCTGGCGGGAAAGCAGCAYCGAACCCTCGCAACGTAGTGTGCCCAAACATATATTTATTTTTTCTTTGGATTCCAGTAAGAATTACTGTTGAGTGCAACTAACCTGAAGATATGGAAAAATAATTGAATTTTTTTTGTATAATTGTTAGAGAATATGGAAAAATGTCAGATAATATAAACATGTTGTTCTATTAGAATTACCATCCTTTTCTCTTCCTGCTCCCAAACCTTTTCACTTAACACAGTTTGGACTCACCTRGTGAGTAAAAACTCATTTACTTTAGGGCTGTGTCTGAACTTCAGGCTTTGAGAATATTTCTGTCTAACATTGGTTTAGATGTCACTGCTTTCAGCTGAGAATAAGGAATGCTGGCAATAGAACTAATGTAAAGCATATTTGGCTCATTAGGGGAAGCATGAATAATAGATCTGTTATCAATTAGCTGGTTTAATGAACTACTCCATATGTCAAGGAACTGAAGAGTTTTCTATATTTGTACATCTCTACATCTACCTTCATGTTTGGGCTCAGGGTTCAGAGTATTTTTAAGTTGGCCTTTTCTCTTTCCTTCAGCCAATGTCTCAGAAATTCTACATTTTTTTTTAATTAGAGATAAAGCTGTAGCCCTTTAGAATGCCAAAAAACACAGAGATTTTGTTTTAAATGCTCTGAAAGGAATTAATTTTTAGTAGGAGACCAAGGCCTTGAAAAAAACCAGTAATTTCTGAAGACATAGAAATCATTGACAAAAATCTCAAGTACTGTTTTAATTCTTGGGCRTTTACATTTTAAAAATGAGGAAATGAGGTACTGAGAGGCTGAGGCCATGAAGGTTACTGAAATAAAATTATTTTGGTAAAGGATTGGCTGTTGGCAGGAGAAATAGTTTCAAAGTGTGAAAACTGAATTTTTAATAATAAAATTAAAACTGGGATAACTACATGTAGTCTCAATTCATCATGACAAACCAACTATTTTGAGGAGGTATTGTCTGAAATATCTCCTTTAGGTGGCAGAATACTTTCATAAAATATACCAGAGCTGGAGCAACACACTTCATGAATCTGGGGCAGCAGGTAGCAATATGCAGCAGGATTGACTTTGTGGGTACGGTGTGCACATCAATGTTGTCACTAAGGACAAAAGAAATGAATAACAGTGAGCACCTCTTTAAACTTCATTCATGGATTTGATATCTCTTTGAATTAATTTTATTTGTGCTTATTAATAAACTAAGACTGAAAGGAAATCTTATTTCTTTCTCCAGCTGCCTATTGGGTTGTTACACTGGAGGTGGAGCCGTATTCTTCCAGGTGCACAGTGACAAGCACAAGAGACAAGGCAAAAAAATKGCATTTTTCATTAGGTATAAGGAAAAAAAGGAATCTTCATAAAAGGAGTGTTCAGACAGTGAAACAGTGCTGACCAGAGAGGCTGAGGAACTTCCTTCTATGGAGACTCTGGGCCCATATAGGCTGCCTGAAATTAGGGCTTTTTTTCCCATCTTTTGTGGACTTCTCAAAAGCAGTCAGCGAATTTCTAGGGAAATGAAGATTGCAGATTGAAAGCAACTGGAATAGATTGAGAGAGATTGGCCTTTCAGTTCTTTACCATGGCTTGTAGCTGCTTCTGTCTAGATAACACAGCTATAAAAGGCTGATTGCTTCTGAAATAATATACTTATTTTACTGTGATGTATTTAGGAAAACAGCTCCTAAAGACAATGCAAAAGGTATGCTTTATACCATCAATAACACACGAATTCTACAGAGGCCTACTCAGAAGGAAGTTGTTTACAGGTTTATTTTCACTACTCCATAAAGAAACTGTTRAAGCATTTCTGTCTTCAACAGCCTCCAGTGGTGGCACATGACTTTGTGGACTGATTCAAAAATCCCTCCCTTGCTCTGGTCACACTGCTGCTAGTGGCAGCTGTAGATACAGAAGGCTTCAGCCACTTTGAGACTCCACAAGTTCAGACAAATCTCACACCCCCAGAAGGCTGCAAATTTTAAGTCAATGATGAATATTTTCAGAAGGAGGGAAAGGGTTTCYTGTGCGTGTCATAGGATGCTAAGAGCATTGGTGCATTGGATGTTTAAAAATACTCAGGGGAACTTGGTCATCCAGTCTGAGCAGACTTCTGTAGCTATGACAGTATTCGAAAAGGGATTTTGAACTGAAAATTTTTGTCACTTTTCTCAAGCARAACCAAGACCTTATGGGTGGAAATACCTGCTCTGGTTGACCATCAGTATCAGTCTGACATCTCTGATTATTTTTCAAATGCTACTGTGTAGAGGGCAGTTTTCCAGGGAAGAAGAGAAACCTGGAAAAACGCCTTGGGAAACCCTGTTTTCAGTGTCATAAGCAAGAGGCTTATTGACATGCTGTCTATGCAAATTGTTACTAGAAAATTCTTGKTTCTCTTTGTTAGCATAGGTCGATTTCTGGTGCAAGAATTTTAATATTCTCAATTGTTGTCCCCCATTGGACCCTTCCCTCAGACTCCACCTTAACTCCCCATCCACACCAGGGTGCATAAGTACCCCTGTCTGATCCTAAACCCCATMATCTTTGGCATTTTGCCTTTTGTCCCCTGTTATTGCCCTGATCCACTTCACTCCAATACAGTGGACACCTTATTGTTTGTTATTTTATATTATTAAGTTACTTTTCGGACAAGGGATTGAAGCTGTCTCTCTCTCCATTTAAGTCACCATTGGGCTGAGTCCTGAGGAAATGCAAAGGGGTCTGAATGTCCGGGCTCRGATTCCAGGGAGTTTCACTACTGCTGCCTCCCTCCCACCATCCCTGTTCTTCCTTCCCATAATAAGGGGAGTAAAAAGGCCTGTATGGCCAAGAGCTGCATTACTTAAAGCAACTCTGGCAATCAGAGTGATCACTGTTACTGGACGAGAAGCATAAAACCCTTCTGGTATGTGTTTGAAAGCTGGTAGTAGCAGATAAATCACTGATTTTTTTACATTTCTGATCATACATAAAGGTGAATTTCTTTTGATAGACAACCTTATGAAAGTGTCCTCTATTCTATTCTGATGAAGCCCCTTTTTTTTTTTTTTTTTTTTATTAATTTTTTTTTTTTTTTTTTTTTTTTTTTTTTTTTTTTTTTTTTTTTTCTTTTTTTTTTTTTTTTTTTTTTTTTTTTTTTTTTTTTTTTTTTTTTGTCATTAAGGTTCTTCATAAGTCAAGACCAATCCAGCATATTAAAGACAGATCCAGCATATTAAAGATTAAGATGGATGATGGCACATCTTGATTRAAAACCTTTCTCTGCAACAGTAAAGTCTTCCCCTTGTGCTCAAGAGACTGAGAATGATGAGCCAATCAGCTGCCAAGTGGAAGCATCATCAGCCTGTAGAGGTCAGACCCACCTCTGAATGCATTTGAAACATACTGCAGAAAACAATTTCGGGGAATTTTACTGGAAGCCATAAGTCTTTATAAAGCTCCAGCTAAAACATGTCCTTTCCTTGCCCTTTTGCTTGACTGATAGATCCAGCTCAGTGTGATCTGAATGTTTAGTACATCTGCTCTCTAACAAAAAAAGTTGATGGGTTTCCTGATTTCGTGGTATTTTATGCTTTTAAATGTGTGACATGTATTGAAACAGATATTTCAGATAACATACTAGAAGAAATGTCAAACATTATCRTGTTGAGTCTGCTGCTATAAAATACATTTGATTTTTTTCTCCTTGGTAATTTTCATCTAACCTTGTTTAGCTCATAGTTGGAGATTTAACAGTCCTCAATTAACACATCTTGCATTTGTTACTATTGAACTTGATCCAATTTCTATTACACTATTACTTTAGATCATCTAATTTAATGAAATTGTTAACTTACACTGTTGACATTGTCTCTCATTTTGACCTTCTCAGCATTACCTACTCTCTTCTATTTACTAAATTATAAATGAAGATGTTGAGGTACTCAGTGGCGGTGTTGATTCTGTGTTCAGACTCTCCTGACGCTTCAACATGACCCTCTACCACCTTTCTTTAAGTTCTTAAAAGATCTAACATTTAGATTGCTGTTTTTTCCAATGTAGCTGAATCTTCTTGCAATAGTATATTAAAAGATTTTACAGAAGCTGCAGCTATTCCAAGTGATACATATAATTCTATAAATATTTTAGATCTTCTCTATAAATTCCCCAGGAATTCTGAAATGGGTGTGTTCTGATACAAGCACAGAATACCAATATGGGATTTCCTCACACAGTTTAAGATTCTGGGATCTCCCTATAGTTAATAGATTAGCAGGGGATAGAAATAAAATTAACAAATCCTTCTTCAGGACTAGATAAATAGATCTCTGCTTCTATCAAGGGAGCCTGTGTTGGTTTAGATGCCTACTGTTAAAGATAAAAATTTATTATGATGATTCTTACTGCAGGTTCCCTAAGAATAAACCTTATTTATTTAGTATTTCATAATATAAAAGTAATCTAGATTTAAATGTTATTGGCACTCATTGCCAAAAGAAAACCAGTCTGCTCCCCACAACCTATGCATTGTACAGACCACTTTTTAAACTGCTTTTCCCCTTGCTTGTTTGTTAAGACTGGGGGTTTAGAGTCTAGGAACACAAGAATGCAGCAGCTTATCTTTGAATAGGGGATTGATTGAGAGAAAGAGCAGTGATCTGCTTAATTCAGTTAGCAGCATTTGGTGTTAGGTATTTGGTACATTGTAGAGAGGTTAGTTGCCTAAACCAGAGTGGTGCTTCTTCAGGGGTCTACAAGGATTTATAATTATTTTTAAAAAGATCAACAGGCAGCTGAAGTTCTCTCCCCTTGACCATGACAAGGTACTTGGGTCCTCAGCTGTTAGAAGAGGCCTCATTCTCTGTCTTTGGAATCAGAACAGTCCTAGAAGTAGCACTTGGAGTGGAGGAGGATTTCCAGCAGAGGTATTATGTCCTTGTGCTCCTGTTATGTCCTTGTGCTCTTGGCCTTGGTGTAAACAGGACACTTGAGAAACCACAGACTGGAGGAGGCAGGGATGTGCCAAGCACCAGCTGGATCTGCTCCCGGATAAAGTCACAGAGGCAGGAGAGCTACCACTTGTAGCTCTCCCTTTGGGCATTTTCAAATAAAGAGCTGGGACCAGWCTGCAGGTAAGGGAGAAACTGTCATTGTTTGAACAAGAGAAATACTAGAAACAGTAGAAAATTTGGGAGATGCAGCCTGGGGAAAAAAAAAAAACGTTCTTTGCAAAGCACACACGCCTCAGTTGCATTCTTCTGTCTATGTTGAAACCTGGCAGACAGAAGTTTTGATAAACTGAGGATATATTCTGGCTTTGGGCTGAAGTTCAGGACTATCCTCTTTATTGTAAGTGCCATGTCAAGAGGATTTTGTACCAGATTGTAATTTCCAGACTTGGAGTCTTCAAATCCTCTAAAATGCAATTAATTAATGTCCATGTGACTAAAAAAAGTCTTTATGGTCAGCAAAAGTCTCTTCTGAGCCAGTCTGAGTGTCTCAATTCTGACATATGATCACTTTGGAGGCTGAAAGTTATTTAATGTAAAGTCTTTATTAATAAAGCTGTTCTTCCTGAATAATAAAGGCCTACAGTTTGCATCGTAAGCACATTAGCAAGCATTCACTTGTTGCTCATAATTACATTGAATGATGTGATTACCATGTGAAGTGATGCAGTTTTRTGATGCTGATTTGCAATAAATAATCTCCAAGTGCTTTCCTAACCCAAGATTAAAATCTGATCTTTTATAAGACATCAATTCCACTATACTTGTGTCATCTCTTTAAGGAACTATACACCAGTACAAAAAAATGAACACACAGGCACTTGAACAGTTTCTACACAATGTAAAACCTGTTGAAGTAATCCTGTCAATGATTTCAGTAAAAGTCTGGAGTTCTGGTTTTTTTGCTCTCACATATTTATCAAAATTCTTACATTACTTTTGTCTGCAATCTGCAAAGTGTAAGAAATATTGTTGGTTGTCTTTTCTTTCTGACACATGTAGTTGTAACTTTCTGTCACAGTAGTACCATTTTTTCATGTTTAAGAGCATGGCAGTATGGGTTAGGGAGGGACAGAGAAGGAATGCATGGGATGAGCAACTCAAAGCAGTTCTGAATCCTTTTGTGTTTGTTCAATATAATATTTGACAATATTCAGAAGCCATTAACTTCAAATGGCACCTTTCTTTGGGATCTGAGTCAGTTACTAYTAGCTCTGGTTTTACATCAAATGGCATCCTGAATCAGGATCCAAGTCAGTTACTAATATTTTTTCTGGACAAACACAAGTAACATTGCAGCTGGGCTTGAAGCTTCCTAGGTAAAATCCTAACTGTGTCACTGAAATTACACAAGGGATGAATCAAACTTTAATGTAGTGATTATCTAACCAAATGTAGTATTTAGTACTTGCACTTTACATTAAATATTATGAAAACCTTTCATTTAGGATTATTTAGTAAGAATGCAGAATGATTCATAGGTGACACAAAATAGACAGGTTAGTAAAACCTAGAGATGATTGGAAGAAACAAAAAAAAAAAAATCAAATAAGCCATTTTAGCAATCAAGAAAATGCTGGATAAAAGCAACTGTTGCTAAATGTAAAGTAGTGCATAATACAGTAATAAAATTCTGCTAGTTATATACTAAATTGACGCGAAAATTCAGTAGAAATCTTTGTTTTACTTTCAATTTCACATTCAGGAAAACAAAAACAAATAAAATGAAAGATTCAAATAAAAGCAAAGAATATCATTACTTTGCTATGTAATAAGTGACCTCAGTTTGAATGGAATATGTAGCTCTTCATCTCRTCTTAAGGAGGCTATTGTAGCACAGCTAGAGGACCTGAGAAGTGCTGACAAAGGTCCAATGACTTGGAATAAATATCAAACTAAAGAAGAAGTGAAAACCAGAGGGTTGTTTACCATGGAATAGAAATAAGTAAATTAAGTCATAAGAAAAGATGTACACATATTGTATAATCTGGAAAAGGTCAGACAAAGAATTCTGTTTCCCTTTTTTCATAGCAAACATACGTGTGGGCTTTAGATGAAGCTGAAATGTGATGAAGTGAAAATTGCAAAGAGGGAACACTTTCCATTTCATACTGTAATTATCTGATAGAACCCTTTGCTGCAGGAGGCAGTTTTAGTCTGGAAGTAAGGAGGATTTAGAAAAGGACTGGTAACAATTTTGTCTACAAAMCCCACCATTCATTACAACTACAGCACAGACTTAGAGGGAAGTAAATCTCTTGCTTCCAGCCCTGAGTTAATCTTTGAATGGTAATCTGATTGTTGGGTTATTATGCCATACATTCAGCTGCTGCAAGTTTCTCATAAACTTCCCCAAACTTGTGCAGTTTGACACAAGATATCAGAGCAGAGCAATCCTACTACAATCCAGTATGGCTTTTCTCATGCTTTTCGTACCAGTAATGTCTAGTGGATCTGAAAGCTGAATCTAGGAAAAATAAGTAGGCAAAGCCAATTTTTTACACTGAGCTTATAAACATTTAGATAGTAAGATATCCCAGTGTCCCTATCTAGTTTCTGAAGTATTCAGAATATTGTTGTATTTTCATTTAAMCTCTAGTCTACACCATCTAAATCCAATCTGCAGCTGCTCAGCCATTCAAAACAAAACTTTTGCTTTATTGCTCAGGATATGCAGTGAATTCTGGTGTGTATATATATACATATATATATATATATATATGTATGTACCTTATACATATATATTTATGTATCTTATATATATCATTGAGCACATTTCGTTTTAACACAGCAAAAGCCAGTATAAGCATAATCACATACATAATGATAGTGTTTTTCTAGATGGGCTTGATGGACTGTGCTGTTTGAACAAAGTTTGGTAAAGCATTTTTTAGTGATGTCCCACCAATAAACAGACACGACATCACAAGTTTTCTTACAGTATGAAACTAATTAGAATCTGTATCTCTGCCATCCTAATGTCTTGTCTCCCAGCCTGTTTCTTTAGAAGTGCTCCAGTCCTCTGATCATCTTTGTGACCCTCTGGACACACTCCAACAGGCCCATATYCTTTTTATGTCGTGAATCCTAAAGTAGAATGCAGGACTCCATGTGGTGGCTSGTAAGAGCAGAATATAGGGGAAGAATATATATTATATATTCCTCAACCTGCTGTCCCTGGGGCTTTTGAAGCAGCCTGGGACACAGTTGGCTTCCTGGGCTGCAAGAACATGCTGCCATATCATGTTGACCTATTATCTAACAGCTTTTCATAATTATGTTTTCCATAAACTCAGAGTGGTTGAATTAAATAATAGTTCTTTCTGGAGTTCAGTGATCACATAAGTATATGTTTGGGTACACTGTGTTACTATCACTACAGTGTAAAATCTCCTACTAATTTCTTATTTTTTTATACAATTATCATTTCTTATTTTTGTCTATTTTGCATTCATTTGCAAAATTTCAAGTCTATGTGATTAAAACACCTGGATTGTCTAATGTTCTCTTGCGAAGCATTTTAGAGAGGACAGCTGATAACAAAGACATTACAGAGTCTCAAGAGTACCTGAATTTGTCTTGCAGATTCAACTCAGCAGAGGGATAGAAGTCCCTCCAAGTCTGTGTGCTGCAAGGGCCTGGACTCTTCAGATAACTCTTCATTTGCTTAGGAAATAATTAAAGAACAAACTCTTTTTGTCTTTCTGTTCAGTTATCAGCTTTTCGCTTTGTTTGTTTTATAAATAAACTAAAATTGTGTTTGTCTTATGTTTTGTCTAGTCCAAACCATATTTACCCACTAGCACAGAGGATTAAGCAGCTGTATTGCTGGAGTAGAGCTGAATTAGACAATCATTGATCCAAATGGCTGATTTACAATAGAAACTAATAGGAACATTTCCCTGAATCAAATTATTTCTTSATAAGAGTGCTCAGTCAATAAGTGACTCTTGCAATATCGCTCTAATGACAAACATAACATTCACTTTTCCTTAATTCCCTGTCARCCCATAGCAGACCCCTTGAATTATCTTACATTGTTATAAGTGTAATTGTTTCACTTTAGGATTTAAAATGCTGCTTCTTTGAAGTGGAGGTCTAGTCTGACTAGTCAACTTGCAAAAGTGACAACACAGGTTTTAATGAGATGACTCAGTGAGTTCCAGATTGTGTTCATTGCATCACTAAATAAATGTCCCTGTGCAAGTGGGATGTGTTACAACTCACACATTGGTGACTTGCAATGTTGCTGCTGGAGGTGGCCAGCTAGTTGTGGGAATTTTCTTAYACAGGAAGGTTTCTTGTTTAGTTCAAGAATATAAGGGGCACATCAGGAAGAGCATTGCCAGCAGGTCGGAGGGGTGATCCTGCCCCCCTGTTGAGCCCTGGCAAGGCCTCACCTGGAGTGATGTCTTCAGTTCAGGGCTCCCCAGTACAAGGCAGATACTCCTGGAGTGAGTTCAGTGGAGGGAAAAAGATGATTAAGGGACTGGAGAATCTTATGAGGAAAGGCTGAGGGAGCTGGGCCTGTTCAGTCTTGAAAAGAAAAAAAATGAGAGGGGACCTCATCAGTGTCTGTCAGTGTCTGTAGGGAGGTGTCAGAGGATGGACCAGACTCTGCTCAGTGGTGCCCAGCAAGAGGACAAGAGGCMATGGGCAGAAACTGATGYCCAGGAAGTTCCACTTGAAAATGAGGRAGAACATCTTTACTGTGCAGTGACCAAGCACTGGCACAGATTGCCCATGGAGGGTGTGGAGTCTCCTCACTGGAGATATCCAAGAACTGTCTGGACATGATCCTGTGTCATGTGCTATGGGATGRCACTGCTTGAGCAGGGATGTTGGACCAGGCAACCCACTCTGTTCTTTTCCAACCTGACCCAGTCTGTGATTCTATGATTCTGTGACACCTACTGAATGAAGACTATTCCTTCAGGACCTAGCTATAAATTTTCCCAGCTGTTATGTCCTTTGTTGTTCATTAGAAAAAGGGACATGTCTTAACCAAATGCATCCATGGCCCCTCTGGATGCAGGTCATCTCTGATAATCATACAGTGCTAAGTTTTTTAAAACGGGCATAACCTCACTGTTACATTAGGGCTTGTCATTAAGCAAAAGTAGTACTAAAGTTGATTCATGATAGCAGAATCTGTACCTGAAAARATATTCCAAAAGTAAAGAGCCAATCAGATATTAATTTTTTTCAGTCTTGGGTTAAAGCCAAGGTACCCATCTGCTGGGAGCCATGTGGGTTGTTCCAGGACCTAAGGTCTATGATGTTGCCCAGATGATGCCACAGCTTGTCAAGAATGCAGACTTCTATCCAATTCTACTCTTTCAAGTGGGCATGAACGACATCACAATCCAAAACTTAGGCAGAATCAAGGAAGATTACAAAGCCCTGGAGATTCGAATGAAAAATGGTGCCCAAATTACCTTTTCATCCATTTTGCCAGTTAGAGGAAAGGATGCAGCCAGGAAGAGATGTATAATGGAAATCAATGCCTCACTTCATGAATGYTGTCATGAGGATTTTGACTTTGATGACAAGGGGACATTCTTTGATGACTATAGCCTTTTAGGGAGGAATGGGATCCACCTGCCTAGAAGACAGAAGGGAATCTTTGGCAGCAGGCAGGCTAGTTTTGTGAGGTGAGCTTTATAGTGAAGGACCGGGGGCCGGTGTCCAAAATGACAATGTCCACACCATTGTGYCCAACTGGGAATGAGCCAGGCCAACCACAGAAGCAACAAAATTCCTTAGCTGCCTCCCCACATGAGAATAAGAATGCCAAGTACCTCAGGTGTGTGTATAGCTATGGTGGATCCTCTTGCACCCCGCCTGGCAGGCCTTCATGCTTTATTACCTCTCTGAAATACTTTTATACCAACCCATGCAGCATGGGGGATGAAAATCAAGAATTGGAGATCCGTGTGCAGTAGCACGACCATGWTCTTATTGCAATTACAGAGACATGGCAGTTATCCTTGTGGGTCCCTTTCAACTCAGAATATTCCGTGATTCTGTGATTCTGTGAGGTGGTTGATTTGCTCTCTATGTGAGAGAGAAACTGGAATATATTGAAGTCTAGGGGAAGTTGCATAATTAGCTGAGAGTTTMTGGATAAGGATTAAGGGGCAGGCTATCATGGGTGAAACTGGGTGTTTATTACAGGCCACCTGATCAGGAAAAGGAAGTGGAGGAGGCCTTCTACAAACAGCTGCGAGTAGTCAAGATCAAAGGCCCTGGACTCATGGTTCCAACTTCTGATTCCAACCAGCTGATATCTGCAGGGCACACACAGTCCAGGGAGCTCCTGCAGACCATCAGTAATAACGTTTTGTCACAGGTGGTGGAGGACTCAATGAGGAGAGGAAAAACATTTTTACTCCAAGGGTGGCAGAGCACTGCTGCCCAGAGGGGTTGTGGAGTCTCCTCCTCTGAAGGCACTCAAAACTGTCTGTGATGTGATCCTGTGCAAGCTGCTTGATCAGGGGGGCTGAGCTAGATGATCTCCAGAGGTCTCTTCTAACCCCAACCATTCCAACCCCAACAATTGCCCCATTAATCTAGTATAGAAAGATCTAGGGATGTTGTCTTCCTTTTCTAAAAAAAAAAAATACCAAAATCACAGAAGTTCACTCAATTTTTCATTTGGCTTCAGATCTTTAGTGATAAAGATTATCCAGATGGAAATAAATAATTGTTTCTATGACAACTGGGCCAGACAAGTAACTATTTTCTTAGAGCTCTAGTAGTGCCAAATTCAAGACTGTTGAAAAGCACTTGTTTTAATAAAGTAAGATTTTAAGGCTTTGAGTATACACAAACCCCAGATTTGTGAATTGTGTTTCTGGCCTGCTTTGCTACTTTTTGCCATTTTTAGGATTTTTTTTTTTTCTTAAATACTATGTAACTGTAGCATAGAGACTGTCTGCTCTCTGCATTAAGCAAATCTCCTTCATTTAGGCTGTATATTTTCTGTTGCTTCATTTTGACATTTCCATTCATGTAGTAGCAACTGTTCCTTATATTCAATTTTCCTTGCACATCGTTCAAAGCCCTTGTTATGTATTTATGGAGCTATTTATTGCTTAATAAAACTCCAGTCTTTTTGATTTCACTCTAAAACATCACTGAGTATTGATTCTGTATTTTGAAGTTCTCACAGTTTGGATTCTATGGCTAGTACTCATTACAGGAGTGCTAAACCACTAAAGCACTGAAGCTTTTTTAATGCTGTTCAGCTCTGTCTGTTTATCCYATATCAAAATTTAAATTATAGATACCTGAAGAATACAGCCTTGCAAGCTGTACTCTATAAAGCTGTCTTCTATAAAGTAACATTTTCTCAGTAAGGAGAAAATGTCATTTAACATTAGAAGGGTAAATTGGAGTGCTGAGAAGAGTCCCTATTGGTTATAAGGAAGAACAAGGAAAGGGCATATACAAAATATTGAAATTTACTTCACTTTAAAGAAAAATCTCAATTGAAGTTAGAGAATCAAATATCTTGTTCATAAAAACCATCTTTTAATTTATTCATTCCAGGTCCTTCTTAATGGGAAATAAAGTTATCCTATTGYATTTCCAATATTTCTTTTTTTTATATAAATTTATTAACTTGTAGGAAAAAGAAAACAGATTTGTGTCAGCTGACTGTAAGATAAAACTCTACTTCTTTAAGTTTCTGGGGAAAAAAATTCTATTACCAAAATCCCCAGAGACTATAAGAAAAAATAAAATGCCTTTATAAGAAATATTCTGTGTTGTATACTCAGAAAAAATCTGTATTATCTGAATTTTGCCATGCTGTGACCTGAAAAGTGAAACCTGTTGCAAAACCTAGAGGATGACACAATTAAAATTCAGTAGATTGATCAATTGTTAGGAAAAATCAATTTTTAACAGGATTTAAACATAACAAGCTTATATCTAGAAATATTTAGACGTCTTTRGCAAAGATTTTTCTTCAGTGAAAGGAAAAAACATTGTTGTATCCAAAATACAAAAAGAACTGCCATAATAAATTAGAAATAAATAGTTTCTTCACAAAGTTTCTGAAAAAAACTTTTTGTATCCACACAACTAACTCACTTTTCAAACTCAGATAATTTTATTCACAGCCCTTTTAGAAGAAGATGCTAAAAGAATCACAGACAGAGATTCACAGACAGAGAAGGTTTTACCTATTTGCTTTGCCTATTGTTCTTCTTGGCGACATCAGTGATAATATTGTGCTGTAAAATGGAAAAAATCCTTCTGAACAGACTGCAGAACTAGCAGTGGTGAAAAGAGAAGTTTAATCCTCACCAACTTCAGGCAACCACAACTTAAGGAATCATCATGTTTCCCTAMCTCCTGATTTATTGAAGGTGTACAGCTTTCTCCTAATAAGACAAAGACTTTTTTTTAGTTGGTCTATTACTATTTACTTATTTAGTTGGTATGCTACATCTTACAAGGCGAAAAAAGTTCTCTCCTATTTTTTGACATTTAGATTTAAGAGGAAAAATCCCAAGGAACACTTACTGCTTTTTGCAGTAAGCTTTTTTTGTTTCTTCTACATTTCTTGTTTAACTTTGAAGGCCAACACAAGGGAAGTCTGTTACCCTTTTCCTGGACACAGAAGGTCACTTTTGAAATCCTGACATCATGAAAAATTGTTTTAAGCCAGAAGTTTTGTTTCTGTAAAACATGGTTTGGAGAACTGAAAGCAATGTCTGCCTGTCGACGTATGGGGAAACAAGTAACGACTTCACGTAGCAGCAGTTGTTCAATGCTTATCCAAAGGCATTGCAAAAGTTATGCTTTTGCAGACTCACAGCCAAACATGAAAAGCTGACATTTAATAACTCAACAGAATTTTTTTTAAGTATTTCACTCCAAGCCCCTGTACATGTGTTAGTACAGACAGCTTGTCAAATTAAATAAGGAAGATCAGAACACAATGTCYTTATCATGAAACACGTAATACTCACTGAAGTTTCATGTGATGCAACACACCTGAAACAACATTAATTCCATTTATCTAGTCTGTGTCTACTAGAAGAGAAGCCTTAACAGCTATGACAGAGATATCAGCACTGGAGATACAGTAAATAGAATGAGATTAATCTCTTTTTTAATGCAATATAGTAAATAATTGCTGGGATTTGTTTCTAAACTGCAAATGCAATAATAATAATAATAAGGAAAAAATCAATATAAATTATGAATATTAGACAGGGTAAATAGCTACTGAATAAGGTTATCCAACATTTTGCTGGAACAGAACTCTATAACCTCCTAATGTGATGTTTGTTTTTTTTAAATTATACCAGTGGTGCTTTTGTATCATCACTTGAGATACTAGCTCAGGATTTAATAACTTCCTTGTTATGATTCCTGGTGGATGTTACAATGGGTGAAAATGACAGACTATACCTCCAGTATGTAATAAACTGAATCTTACGCATACCCATGGACATCTACACTTTTATTTTCATCATTTGCACTTTAGTTCTTCCTTAACCTCCACATTTGCTGGGTTTAACGGAGTTGTTGTGGGTTTGGGTTTGTTTGTTTGCCTTTCTTCTTTCTTTGCTGTGCCCTTAGTTAGTTACAGMAAAACAGAGATTAAACACATACTATTTAAACAAGAATCAGTTAATTGAAATTTTACCCCAGAGTGACTGATGATTTGGGGGTTTTTGTGCTGTTTGTTTTGTTTTGTTTTCTGCTGTGAAATATATTAATTAATAACCTATTTAATAAAAATGCATAAGTGTACTTCCACATCTTCAAGGAAATAAAATCAAGAGCAGAATCTATAGAGAAATAACTGACTGCAGGTTTGGGGTTTTTTTCCCTTTCACTGTTATTTTGGCTATATTTCTTCAGTCCTACAGAAAATGTTACCTCCCAACTAACATCTTTGAGGCTTGTGAGCTACTACCAAAAAAGGGAAGGATGAGTGAGTGGTGATAGCATCCAAAATAATGAAATCACAGAGGCTTTACATGATCAGTGCAAATAACTATAACATTTGCAGGTGAAGCATATCCACCTATCTGAGACAGCTACTMTGTCTTCATGAACTGCTGTGATGGGGTGACCTTGGCCAGATACCTACCTACCTATCCACCCACCCACTCCCCCTTTACAGGAGGGAAAAGCTCATGGGGTAAGATATAGACAGAAAGTTCACTTMTCATTTACCTTCACAGACCAAGCAGATTTGACTTGAGGAAACTCAAGTATTGTGGTATCCACAATACAAAAAAGACATAAAACTGATAGAGAGTGTCCAAAGGGGGGCTGTGAAGATGGTGTAGGATCTGGAGGGAAAGCTATAGGAGAAGCAGTTGGGGTCRCTTGGTCTGTTCAACCTCAAGAGGAGACTGAGGGGAGACCTCGTTGCGCTCTTTAACATCCTCATGGTGTGAAGCAGAGGGAAGCTGATCTCCTCTCTACTGACCAGTGACAGGACCYGAGGGAATGGCCTGAAGCTGACTCAGAGGAGGTTATCGATATCAGGAAAAGGTTCTTCATCCAGAGGGTGTTTGGGCACTGGAACAGGCCCCCAGGAGGTGGTCACAGCACCAAACCTGCCAGAGTTCTAGCATTCAGAAAAAGCTCTCAAGCATGTGGTGGGATTTTTGGGGTGTATTGTACAGGACCAGTAATAGGACTTTGATGATTTTTAGTGAGTTCCTTCCAACTCAGGATATTCTATGATCCTATGAAAAGTAATTTAATTTATTATCATTTAAAATAGACTCAAGTAGGGAGAAACAAAGGCAAAATTAAAATGTTTTTCCCTCTTTCCCCCCCCACCCCGTCTCCCTCCCACAGGTCAGGCCCTTCCCTGGGCTGTGGCCCTTCAGGGACAGCTGCTCCTGCCAGGGTCTCCACATCTCCCCATCCCACCCTCCTGAGGACAGTCAGCTCAAGCTGCTCATTTCCTACACAGTCATCATCTCCTCAGTGTCATTCCCCAGGCTCTGTGTGTTGCACACTGTTCCCTGGCTGCACAGCTGTGCAAGGGCTCTAGGATATGGCCAACACCTGCAGGAAGGCAGAAGGTCTCAAAAAATAAAAACAACCACCCMAAATTTGTGTTGTCAACTGATGYAGGAAGGCACCCCCACACCCGAGCAGGTGTTTCCATATAGGGAAAGGTTTAAGATTCACCACTTGCTGTTCTTATAARGTAAAAGAGCCAGAAACTTCAATGACCTTTTCCCAGTAATTGGCCAGGTGCCAAGCAGAGATACTGGCTCCACCTGGACCTGCATCTCAAAACCTGTTGCAAATTTCATTGGGCAAGGTGCCAAAACACCCACCTGGACCAYTGAGTACCTAAAAGACTGCACAGAACTTCCCAGATCTTTCTTGGACTGCCTTARCCAGTGCAAGAGTTCTCTCTACACTGTGTTTGGCTTATATTTCTTTTACGAAGCAGCTCCAGAGAAGTTGTCTTACTATTATTAAGCCACTCYGGGAGGTTGCAGGTCAACCCTAAGACTTGATACATCTTCACAGGGCTCATTATACTCTGGCCACATGTAGGACTGTATCAAACTGGGACACAGGAGGTTGGACTAAGAGGAAGTAAGGGTGTCTGACTGAGGCTGCTTTCCAAGTAGACTGTCATGATATATACAATATCAGCTTAATAATTTCAGAGTGTCAAATGAAATAATAATTTCTTAATGAGAAGGGGAGGATGATAAAGAGAATCTGCTGATTTGAATGGGTTTGGGGGTGGGTTTTGTATGCTTTTCTTTTGTATAAGAAAGGAGTTTCAAGCTTCCAGGAACATTTTGCGCCTCCATCTTTATTCCCATGTGGATTTTGAACCTCAAATGTGGATTAAATAGTACCTTTCACATAAAATAAGCTCCTATCAGTTGCATGTGACTGCAAACATACGTTTTGGACAACATCTATTTATGTGACTATGTAATACTAAATATTCTGTGAAGTTTAACTAATCTTGTCCAGTTTGCTCTGGAAGTTCTCTATGCCCATTCCTCTTCTCCAGTTGTGTCTTTTCTTGTGTCATTTCTGAAAGCATTGATGGCTAGTACTACACTCCACAGCAGGCTGGAATCAAACTGCAAACTGGGGAGTGCTGCATAAAGAGGACATATTTTGCATTTTTTATTTTCTGTGTAAGTTTGAACTGTTTGGGCTGAGTCCTGACACTTTGAGACACCCTGAGGTTTCTTCTAGGGCTGTTCTTGGACACCTGTAATCTGACCAGCAGTCTGGCCTCYGATCTCAAAAGGATCCACAGAACCGTATTTTTTTTTAGCTTGAAAACCAGTCTGTCTAACCACCATAGCCCATTACTGCAGGTCACATTTCCTATAGCCTGTTGCACTGAGATTTCTTTGCTGTAAGTCCTTTCTAACAGTCTCTTTCTTTGATACTCTTGTCTTCCTTGATTTCTGTTTATTTCATTAATCTTTCAGGAATTTATTTTTGTCTTTTGTGTTTGTAGCATCTTTTAGTTTGGAAAAACCTTCAAAATGTAATTAAATAACTTTTTGGTTTTTATCAGATCAAATAAACTTCATTTTATCCAAAACAAGACTGCCTAATGTGACAAATAATATCTGCTGTGACATTCTGAGGACTTACATTAATTGCTAGTGCTTGCTGTAAGGATCACATTCTACACTCGCATCCAGTTTGTGAAGATGTTCTTGATCTCCCTTGAAATGTTCATCTTCTATTACACAGCATCAGATCAAATTATCTGTGGCAGTGATGAGATGTGCTATATTAGCAAAGAGGCAATAAGTACTTTCAGTTAATATTAAGTTTTTCATCAGATAGATTGGTTTGGAATAGATTGGAATCTTTATTTCCAAGTAGCTTACTGTGTACAGCTTGCTTTAAGACCTATTCAATTCAAACAAGATGCAATATAAAAATGAAATGTCATAAAAAAATATCAGCAGTGGGGTAAACCAGAAGAAAATTTCCACTCACTATCTACACAGCTGTCTTCTATTCAGAGAGAAAGGGGAGGAGAGGCAGAACATGAAAGTAGAGTGCATGTTTCTGTTCTGTTTACTGCAAATACCATTAACATTAACTGAAAAATGCTGCAGTCTCTGTTTTATTTTATTTAATTTCATCTACATGTGATTCTAAGAGAACTCTAAGCTAGCTAATTCTTTAATTAAATCTCAGCCTAACTTTATAAATGCAAATATTTTCAGTTTTTTGCCTAAATACGTCAAATTTCAAGCAATAGATGCATTCAGGGTCACAATCTACTCAGAATTATTCAGTAAACACAAAAGAAATGACATGTTTATCCTGAGACTTTTGTTTGTCACATTATTTTTTTAYTTTTTATTCAGAATGACACTTAAACTATTCTTACAGCCCTTTAAGAGGTAGGTATTCTCACCAGAAGCCTTCTTAGACCCTCTTGGTATGCCCAAAGCCACCAGCTGTGCTTCAAATGGGATTTCACCATGCGTTGGAGAGCCTCCACAACCATCAGAAGTCTTCATGCTTTATCATTCCCATATTCTCTCCAAACAAACATAATATGTAGCTACAGAGATTATCTGCTCAAGTGATCTTCCTGTCAGAAGCTGTAATGCCAATTTGAATATATTTCTCCAGCAGGTCAACATTTTTGCTATGGGGTTAGAAGGTAAATGCACGCTCAGTATGATACACATATATGGGTATTAACCCATTTGGAGGAAACTCGAAAATTTGAATGTCCAAGATTTCTGCCATACATGGTAARTCTAGCAATTTCCAATGACTAAGCTACTCTTGGTCATTTGCAGCTTTCTGTCATGTAGGGAAGTCAGGATTGTCTCATTTTGTCTTTTGATGCTGATATTCACCTTCTCAGAAATAAAGGCCATAACAYGCTTTCTTGTTTCTTAAAACACCACCAAACAAACAGACAAAAACCCCCCAACCTATCAAACAAAACCTCCCTGAACAAACTTACCTGATATGACATAAAAGMACTTCATCTACTTTGCCAAGTCTGGGTTACACCACCTTTTAACCAAAGGCTTCTTTTACACTCTGAGCACAATWCCACAAATCATACCATTTTCCAGAAAATGTGTCTGGAGAAAATGAGACAGGTGTCTGGAACCGTTTCTTCCTAGCAAGCACAGAAAACAACATTAACATTCTATTTAGTGCACACATTATTCCATGTAATCAACAAGATGATTTGAATGTTGGCTCCGAAAAGCAAAAGGCTGGATAGAAAAACACAGTTACATTGATAAGCCAGTGTTTTGGCCCTCACTTGTGTGAAAATAGTTTAAAATACTTAGCAGCTCTTGGGAAAAAAATACTGGATTTTTCTCATTCATTCTCCCAAAGTACCCTTAGATAAGTAGTTGTATTTTCTTTTCATGCATATATAATCAATGTTTTTAGCATCATCTCTCTCTAGGAATTCTATTAGAAGTGGCTTCTTAGTGGTGGAATTCATTCTTATGGAAGGACAAGTTCAATCATGCCCTTTGAAACATTGTAGTAAAATAGGATTAATTCTGCTGAAATCGATGTTGATATTCTATAACCAACTTATGTAAACAGAATATTTTTGAACATTAGTATACATCTGAAATCCGTCTATACCACGTGCCCATATATTTGTATGCTAATGTTATATGTGCTTTTATATTACTGCATTAGAATAGATGGAAAGCTAAAGTAGCAAAAAAAATGCTAAGAACAAAAGGGCTAAAGATGTGAGTCAAGAAGGACCACGTTTCAGAGACAAATTTCACACCTTCAGTAGAGCTGGGAGAGCAGCCAGTGGCTGAAAGCAGAACCTCTGCAAAGTGACCATAGTTCAGCTCATGATAATTTCCTTTACTCAAATACCAAAGGGTTGTTAGCAAAATTGCTTAATTCTGTAGACAAGCAAACAAAACAATTATGGTTAAAAGTAACTAAAAAGAAAATGGTTGAAAACATATTTTTTCTGTTTGCTATGCAGATTTTATAATCAGGACTTGTGATTATTACTCTGAAAATCCACCTGATGGTGGAAATTGGCATCAAAGGGCTTGAGGAAAAATGGTGAAAGAAAACAGGTCTATTTTCAGTAAAATTTAAACACCTGACAGGCTCCTACTTCYTTAGTGGATTGGTTTTATGAGTCCAGAGGCTGGGGAAAACAAACAAACAAAACCAAAACAAACAAACAGACAAACCAAACCAAAAACTAAAACCAAATCAAAACAAAACACCCCAAACAAACAAACAAACAAAAAACCCACTAAAAAAAAACCCACCACCACCAACAAAAAACAACCAAACCAAACACTGTTTTTTACAWTACAAGGTTTTTCAACTTGTTCCAAATATTTTGGTATCTCTATATTTTTACTACACAAAGGGTGAGGAAAAATAGGACTTCATGCAACCTGAGTCTCATTTGCTAAACCTGCCACAAAAGACTGATCTGTATTTGCTGCCTGTGTCAATGGGAAAGTACAAGAGGAGAGAATAAGCTTTATTTCTAACCTTGTCATATACCCTCAACAGTCTTTCAACATATTTTTGTTCTCAGGTCTTAGAACTTYTTTTCCCAATATATTGAAACTGAAATTCCAAATCAGCCAGAGAAATGTTTTCTTCAGCAATTTTTCTTTAATCATAAACTTTGAGAGGTTTGAACATTGTATTAAAGTACAATGCTGATCTTGCCTTCTAGAGTTATTTATAACAGCAGAATGTTCTTTTACTTGGCTTTTCTGTGCAGATTTCTGCCTTCTGCTGAAGGTACTTTTTATATAATGAGCTCTAACTCAATCAGGATCTTGTGAATAGTCTAAGGAACATTTCATTTGGTGTGTTGACATTTCACATTTTATTACCCTTTTTGAAATTTCTTTATCACAACAGTGAAACCTCATYKGAATGTTAAAGGGTCCTTTTTTCTTTCATTAATTTTTATGTTGAAGAGACAATGCCTTCTGTTTCTAGGCAGGCTACTTATTTTCTGAGATGGCATGACATGAACCATTAATTATATTTATATTTACAGCACTCTGAAATGGTCTCCAAGACCTTTGTGTAGCTCTGTGTTCATATGTCACCACAATATAAATCTTTCAAATAGATGACTGCCAACAGACATTTATCTAACCCATTTTTAAAAACCTCTTAGTGAAGTATATTCCACAATATCCCTATATTTCATCTGTCTTAGAGTAAAAAAAAAAAAAAAATCTAATAAATATTGTGTCTCTTGCTGAAATAGTGATCCAAATAGGGGGCTTACAGGAAGGCTGGAGAGGGACTTTTCACAGGGGCATGYAGTGACAGGACAAGTAGGAATGGCTTTAAACTGAAGGTGGGGAGGTTTTGATTGTACACTAGGAAGGAATTCTTAACTGTGAGGGTGGTGAGGTACAGGTTACCCAAGAAGTTGTGGATGCCCGATCTCTAGAAGTGTTCAAGGCCAGGATGGATGGGGCTTTGAGACTCCAGTGGAAGGTGTCCCTGCCCATGGCAATGGGATTGGAACAAGATGATTTTTAAGGTCCCTTCCAACCAAACCATTCTATGATTCTATGATTCTATGATTCTGTGAAAGATTTGTTGTCCTCCTCTCCTAATTACATAGAATAATTGATCACTGTCCTCCTCATACTAGAAGGTGGTAGATACTTCTGCTTCTTCAAGCCCCAGATTTCCTGTAAACTTTTCAATTAAAGTGAAATATGTCATGTGAATGAAAGGCAGATAGGGAGGTCAGCTCTGGTTGCTAAAACTTGGAAAGGGTTTTGAAATACGATGTTTTGTTATGAAAAACTGTAGATACATGTTGACATGAAAAATTCGAAGGTTAATAAGAGAAAATTATTCTTTGGCAGAGTAGAAACTAAGGAAAAMATGAAGATATTAACTTCAGTCACTCATCCAAGCTAAAGCTGTTTCAGCTGTGCCAAATCTTTACTCATTTGAGGAGACACAGTTCTGGTTTTATTTTTGTGTATTCAGAGGTATGTAATAGAAATCTAGTGGGTTAAAACTGCTGAAAATAYGTGGGTGATTAAGAAAGAAAGAGAATATTGTGGCTGTCATAGGGGAAATCTTGTACAGGACATCAAACTGAAATCTAAGTGGATAAAACTCTTTGAGAGAAGCTGTCGAAGTTCTCCAGAAAATAGGGCTTGAAATTATTAAAATTATCAAAATGTCACTCACTAGGGGGCTTTTGGAAAAAGAAATCTGTCCATCCAATCCTTGGAATACAGGGAGAAATTCTTTATTTGGTCAGGTGCTTTTGTTGTTTTGGTTTGTTATGTTTGGTTGGTTCATTTGATTTGTTTTGAGTAGGGAAATTTAAAATAGCAAATGCCTAGAGGTTTTATGAGATCTTTTTTTCTAATAAAGAAGGAATAATGATTGGAGAATGAAATATTTAGTACAACCARTGAAATGACAGGTTTTGCAAACCTGAGACCATGAAGAAAGAAGAATAAAAAGAGATAAAACACTAGAGTGCAAGACTGTACACTTCAATCCAGTCAGAGACTTGACAAATTAGGGCTTATGGGAGGCCAATGCACAGAAAAAGTGTTAAAGAGAACTGGCAGTTCCTTAAAAGAGATATAATAGGGAGGATAATCAGGGTTGAGCAATGTACTTAGGGAAGTTGCACAGAACTCAAAGGAGGAAAATCAAAGGAATTATCAGAGATTCTAAAAAGCCTATGAGAGAGGAGAAAAAAATGGCATTTSGGAAAACAGTGGTAGCCTTATCAATTTAACCCTTAAGAAACAAAAGGGTAGATACAGGCTGCCTTAGGCAAAGAAAGGTGGGTGGCTTCAGCTCTGCAGCTCAGCATMACTTCTCCTTTTCCTGGAAAAACAGGCCCAGGTCCATTAACCTTCCCTCAAAAAACATGCCTCTTTCCTTTTCTCCACTGAGGCTTCCCAGTTCTACAGCTGGGACCTCATAAACATCGAGTCATGGGGAATATTTACCCCTTTTCTTTCTTCACATGTAGCACAGCTGTTAATGCCATGCCAACACGCACTCAGCCTTTCTGCACCAGTGTGACTTCATTGGCTCATGTCAAATTTGCAATGTAAGAGGTTGTGCACAGTTTGACTTCATTCCACTAGGAGTGGAATTCCATCCTAATATTTCATCAGTACATGCTTGATTCCAGCATTTATTAATTGAAATGCCACACACAGAAACAAATGGACTGCAGTACCTCCCAGTAAAATACTCTACATGTGTTTTTCACCAATCACTTGTGCAAATACAATGATTTTATCTAGAAAAATTTTCCCATGCTGTTTTACAAGAATATAAAGAGAGACAGTGTCAAACCCTTAAAAATTCAAATTTATAAGTTATCCGCAATGCAAGTTGAATAGACTATCTGCCCCTCCTTTGTCTGCCTCCCACAACAACAAATTAAAATAATTTTATTTGACTTGTTTTGAAAATTCCGTGCTGTATTTTACTATGTTATTATTATAGTTTATGTAATAACAATGTGTTAAAGTCTCATTCCAACAGTCCAAGTGAGGCTGAGCCATCTGAATTTCTCTGTGAGATCCCTCTTTCTTTTTAGAGATGATCAGAAGATTTCCTCTCCTCAGTTCTCTCTACCACCCATCCTTCGTGTGGTACCAAAGATAACAAATGATGAGGTGACTTAGCCAGCTGCTCCTGTAAGCACCAAAGAGTGAACTGTAGATGAACTGTTGAACTGTTTGTTCCTTAAATAATCCTCAATGCTTTTCACTCTATCTTTATTGAACCTCTTTCTGACTTTGTGTCATATGCCACTTTTGTAATGAAGCCTTTCAGAGAAGGCAAACTGCACTGTAGCCTAGCTACACTAGCTTTTTGCCAGGATTTTCTTTACCATCTGGTAATGAACTTCTGTTTTCATTGTTGTTTTTGTTTCTTTTTTCTTGCTTCAGAAGTATTTATACGGATTTTTCTTTCCTTCACTAAGAATAACTTTGTGTATTTTTCTGGTGTGTTGTTTTTTTTTTCTCTCTTACAATATGTTATCCATTTATGTTCATTCTTAGTCACTTGTACTGTTTTTAAATAACATTATTTTCAAACCTTTTAAGGGCTCTTAATTCAACCACAACCGTTATGCTTTGCTTCCTCCCTGTCTTTTTCACTTGGGGGATTTATTTCTAGATTAATCTAGATCTAGATTTTAGAGCTAGATTTCTAGATGATACAATCCCTATCAGATCATCTGCCTGCTTTGAATTGGATTGTGTTCCCCAGACATCCTACCTACCTCTTTGCATACCAAGCAAACGAGACCCTTCCTAGCTTTACTCTACAGACCCTTTTCATACATRCTAAAAGTAGTGAATGCTATTCTTCATTTTCTCAAAAATTACCACTTACCTTTGGACCTTTCATCAGTTCCTCCTAGTTAGCTGGAAAGAAAGCTGAGTCAGTCAGTCATTCTTCTACTTGTTTCTCTAGCTCCCGAGGCAGGAAAAAAGAGAGAGACCAAATCACAACCAGTACATTTCAACACTTGATGGATGATTATACTGCTCTAAAATTTTTCTAAAGAAAGCTGAAGTTCTCCAGCACCATCAGAATGTTCTTTGGATGTCTCTGTTTATTGTTCAAAAACCTCTTAATTAAGTAGACTAGAATACACCATCTCACACATTGTGTCAAAAGGCCTTTTATTCAAAAGGTCTTGCATTTATTTTGCAGTAAAGAGTTAAGATCATAAAAAACAAACAACCTCCCCCTAAAAACACAAACACCACCACCACCACCCCCCCACCCCCCCCCAGTGCTAATTATCTTCACAGCAATATGATAGCCCAGGATTTATCCTATAGGTTAACATCCCCTGCCACGGCATCTCAACAGTTCAGGTCATGTTTTAACTAATCTCTGATTACATCCTGAGAAAACCTGAGCCATTCCTGGAACTGTAAAGGGTTCTGATGTTCCCAAGTGCTACTGAGAATCCCACTGGTTACCTTAGACCAAATTTGTAGCCCCTAACTCTAAAGCCACCTTCATTTTTCATTGCAGCTACTCCAGCATTTAAATTGCATTCAATTTTATCAAAGCTCTTAGCTGCCTGAGGTATTGTGCAGAGCTTGCATCAGTGCACATGAGAGAGAGAAAAGAGGGGGAAAATGAGATGTTTTCCTATTTTAGTGGTGTTGTTACTGATCTCTCAGGCTCTTCCACTTGCATCCAATACCACATCTTCATCTGGCATGAAACAATTCTCTTAATTTCAAATCTAACATCTGCTCTTCCTTGACTGAAGACCTGCTCAGTAACTAGACAACAGTTTTGTTGTCTTTTGAGACAGAAGATGAGATAAGGCTGTCCTTTATACTTACACTACAAGGAAGCTTTTTCACCCTTCTTGCAACAATTATATTTGGGACAGATAGCACTTTCCTGTGTTAAAAAGCAAAACCTTTTCCTTTTCCAAGCCAAGGAGTATGGAAGTGACATTCATATTATTCACATTTTCAACAGTCTCATTCTAGATTTTGCCTCAGAAGATTAAAAAAATACAGAATGCTGATTTAAAGATTAAACTGGGAACCAATTTTAGAGTCCCTCAAGGTCATGCTTTGACTTTTAATTCCTACAAAAGAAAAATTAATCAGACCTGAAATATTTAGTCTTGTGACTGGAAGGGAACACATTTAAAAAGAATGAAGATAAAGCATATCTGAACAGCTATGATTCAGGCATGGTAAGGAAATGCCACTAATTTGATAGTATTTATGATGCTTCATATGACATTAGTAAATCTGGCTGGAGGTTTTTTATTTTTTGGCAGGAACCATAATGGTTGTAAGCAATTCAGATTTATAGTACCTCAATGTGTTTTAGAGAAATAGGAAAGATGCTGTAAATTGCTGTGTGTGAATGTTGGTGCATTTGGATTAGGAAGCACAAATTGGGCAGTTTGGACTTCATAGTGAGAAGCTAAGTCATCCCTTTATGCAATTCCTATACTAGTTGCCTTAGATGGCTGACACAACATGAGAATGGCCTAGGAACTGTCAGTTTTATAAAATGCTGTTCATTCCTACCCTGGACTCCTCTACCCCCAAATTTGAAYGTGGTCATGTGAAGGAAGGAATATAGGGACACAAAAAATAAGGTGGAGAGTTAATTAGTGGCACAGACAATATTAAAATGAGTGAGGATTTGACACTGAAAAAAATAATCATTCATTTCAATGCAGAAGATGGTGAGAAGGCACTGAGTTACAGCCTTGGTTACAAAATTGGTTCTGTGAAAGCAGGGAGGGGTCAGATGATTGTGGAGCAAAGAGCAAGTTGTTCAAACTCAAGTTACAGGTAATGGAAAAGAAAGGAATAACKGTGACCAGGCCAGATGACTCTTTTAAGATGCTGTTGAGTGGAGTAGCAGTGGTGTTTGGTGTGCTTTCCAGGGTAGGAGGGTCCTCGTGGAATTYTGTTCCACTCATCATTGCTACCTGTCAGATCAGGAAGCAGTAGTATCAGTGTTTGTAGACAGGATCATAGTCATGGAAAAGTTCGGGTTGGAAGGGACCTTAAAAATCATATAGTTTCAACCCTCCTGCCATGGGGAGGGATACCTTCCATGAGACCAGGTTGCTCAGAACCCCATCCAGCTTGACCCTGAACACTTCCAGGGATGGGGCATCTACAGTTTCTCTGGGCAACCTTCTTTGGTAAAGTAGTAAAGAATATTGAAGAACTTCTCATAGCAAAGAATTTCTTCCAAACATCTAATCTAAACCTACCTTCCTTCATGTTAAAGCCATTCTCCCTTGTCCTATCACTGCATGTCCTTGTGAAAAGCTTCTCTTCATCATTTTTGTAGCTCCCTTTAGGTACTGGCCCTCTGCAATAAGGTCTCCCTGAAGTCTTCTCCAGGCAGAGCAGCTGGGCTGTGGTTTCTGATGTGTGTATGAACAAACTGTGCCTGAAGTGGTGGAGTGTTACCTCCTCCAGCACCCACAGGGAGTAGCTGAGCTCTGAGCCGACCCTCAGCTTTCAGTCCCTGCTGATGGCATTACCTGCAAGGCCAAACACTGGGGCTGCTCCTCCCTTTCTCCATGCCAGCTSCCTGCCTCTTTGGGCACCAGGGCCTTGCAGTGCCCCACAGCTGGGCAGGCACACAGCAGCAGCTCACAGCATTGGGTGATATCTGCCCTGTTGGATAACAGCCAGGTGGGGATGCTCTCCATCTGGCTCACCCCTAGTTCACACAAGCATCTCCAAAAGCATGTGGTTATTTTTAGCACCTAACGAGTTCCAGTTAAGCAAAGCTTGAACAGGACTCACCCCCAAGGACCTAATTTTCTTGAAAAATGAAGGGCAACTTAACTTTTCCCGTAACTATTTTCCTTGAACACACAGTGCCTAGTAAACAAGGCATCCAAAATAATTTACAATAACTGTTGGAAATATATACTGTGGGCTTGTGAATTCTTAAGAATGTTTTACCTTCCAAGTGATGGAGATGCTGTCTTGTACTTCTCTGTCACCATGTTACTGTTGTTTAGCTGAATTATATTCAGTACAAACACGAATGACAGCCTTTAGCTATGTGAAAACAGACTGTCATCCAGAAAGATGAAGTTCTCTTTGCTCTGAGCCAGATTTTCAAACTACTTACAGTGTATTTTCTGATTCACTTGAGTGGCTGCACAGTTTTACCCTTGGTGAGACTTAATTTTCACAAACATCTCCAAGAATAGTAAATTATTCATTATCAAGACCTTTTCATTAGACAGGTGACATATTATCAGCTCTTCTCTCTACTCTGATGAGAGATAAATAGAAGTTTATGACACCAGGAATGAGAAGAGAACAGTTGTTTGGCACCTAAATTCCATGTAATTCTATAAATACTAAGCATCATTCATAACCTATTATTAGAAACCTGAGTTTTAGATTCAGGGCTATGTGTTCTGCTCAAGTGATTTCCAGTTTCCTTCCCAGCTTTAGTCATGATAGTAACTGTTAATTCTACCTAAATGAACAGTATTAAAACAAAGCACAACATATTATATCAGAACAAAACATACCTGTTCTTCCTCTATGAACTATTATAAATCAGGAAGAATTTGCTAAAAGCAAATCTGAATTAGTCCACATGTATTCCAGGTATTACCTTCCTGAAATGTGTAACCAAGGGGGAATTGTGCAACATTCAGCAGCACAGAACATGATATTCATTAGTAAAAGGTTGATTTGTCAAGTGAACGCTAAGAAACTGAGAGAAATAAAACAATCTACAAACAAAATTAATTACTTTAAAATTAAATAATCCTGCTTTTTCTCTTTTAAACAACAATAACCCTCAAGAAATCAGTTTTAAACAAATTTAAAAGATGCCTTTTATTTTTCAGCTGTTTAAAATATACTTCTAAAAATAAAACCAAGCTGCATTTTAAAAATATATGCTATTTCAAAATAAAAAGTCAAACTGTTTCCATCACTACAAGAAAAATAAGTTTAAAAAAGAAATAACTTTTTAGATTAAAAAAACCTGCCCAATTTGAACAGAATTCATGTTTATTCTCCGTTATTCTAAAAACTGCCTTTTTCAGCAAATATGCTATTCCTGACAAAAAATTCCAACAACCTCTATTTCTGTTCCCCTGCTTCATATTTCTGTCAAAATTAATGATCATATCCAACATTTTCGTGCTCTCCCTGGATTATGGGCCTTTCCTAATGAGCTGATCTGATTTATACCAGGTTGATGATCAACAGCTCAGGGCAGAACATACCAGAAATCTCTTGGGAGTTGGCAAATTGTCAGAGGAAGGAGACTGCTTGTAGGCTGTGTTTATGACTCCTATATTATTTCTAGGAACTGTTACTGACAAAAACTCAAAGCCATTATTTCTCTTCCACGTTTATCTTCACACAGGAATGTAATTACTGATTTACAAATGTGTATCTGCTATAGCATCACGTATTCAAACATTGTTTGTGCATTTTCAGTACTCATCTGTCTGCACCCTTGTTATTCTTTCTTTCAGCAAGAGCTGGTTTCCCCTGAAAGAAACATCCACTGTGTTGAGGGGAAAAAAAAAAAAGCTATTTTCTTTAGATTATGGGCCCATTTAATTAAAAAATTAGTTGCATGAACCAGCCAAATATTCCAAAACACTGAGAAACTTTGGAGCCTCTAAGAAAGATTAACCATTCAAATGTTAATTTACATATTATATTTTTTCAAATAACCTTTCCGTATTATTATCAACAAAAAAAAATCCAAAACCAAAACCAATAAAAAACTCTAAATCCCTCAAAATAGCAAAGTAGGAATTTTAGATCCATGTTAATCCAGAAGTTTTAGCTTCATTCACTTTGATGATTTTAATGTGAATGAGCCCCCCAAAGCTATTGCTTTGTTGAGTAAGGCTTCCTCATGCAAGTTCTAAAGATTTTGACCTTTTCAGGGATGGACATTAAAATACAGTAAAGGGTGGAGAGTAGACATCCAACTCCACTTCCAGAAGTGGGAACTAGTGAGGTATTTCTTATCTCATAGCATGGATGGAGGTAAAGACCTTGGAGAATCTGATCCTCACTGTAAACTTCCAAAAATCAGACCTATCTTCATGTCCTACTTTCTACATTAAAAAGTAATAACAAAATTAAAAAATTATTCTCTTAAACAAAAGTAATTTGAAAATAGTATGACACATGCAGTTTCCATCTCATGGTCAGCAGAGCTGCTAACAGAAATTTCAGTGGATTCTGGAAAACACATAAAGAATATTTCAAAACCCACAGCCCAATCAAATACCCTCACAAGGCTATCCAAGCAAGAACATCTACTGATTATATCTTGACTTTGAATCAGATCTCAAATACCTGCTTACATTAGCCAAAAGAAGAAAATAATTTCAGACTAAGAAATGGAAGTGTAATGTTCTCCTTTCAGTGACAAGAAAACACCACAGTAATCACACAGAGTTGTTCTCTAGGTGTACAGAAAAAGAGAAGATTTGAAGCATCCAGTCTGTACTGGATGCTGTACCAGCTACTGATAAGTCTTAATATGCCATCCTGGTACCATTCATTGACTGGCCATTGCAAATATGCAGAGGTAAGTCAGTGAATATGCACCATGGATGAATTTTTTCTAAACTCTATTGCTGGACTCTCTGGATTTTCTGAGGTTTGTTGTTGTTGTTTTGGGTTTTTTTGGGGGGTGGAGRGATGGGGATATGCATGGATGTTTCTTTGTTTAATTTTGTACTAGTTTCTGGTTTTGTTACGTTGTTGTCTTGGAGGGCTAGAGATGTTTTTTCTAGTTCCCTATTATTAGTTAAATAAAGCTCTTTATAAACAGTTGGCTACAGCACGGACTGATATCCTCCTGGATGGTATATATTTTAAAGTGTTTGGCAATTCTCAAAATAGACTGGAAGTAATTCAGTTCCASAAGATTTATAAAACCTTGAAATTCAGTTTAGGCAAGGAGACTTCCAAACACATGTTCATTAGAACTCCAACGAGAGTGCAGCTCACTGAATGAAGTAAACACAAGAGTTAATGAAGGCTCTAGAATACTGGTGAAATGTTTAAATCTTTATAAGAATGTCAAATTTTGAATATTACTGGCAGACTTCTGAAGTTTAAACAATGAGTACAATAAAATTTTCATTATTTTGTACACTGACAAAACTCTGCAAATAATTTCTGCTGATTAAGTCTATTTTCTCCAACACTTGTACCAGAAATCTTTTATGTACTCAAGAGGTTCTCAAAATGTTATTTCTAGTTGGAAATTGAGATTAAAAATGTCACTCAACAGCAGCAACAGAAGCTATTGCATTGTCTRGATGGTACAGATTATTGCTAATGGAATACAGCAGGCAAACTTTCACAGTATGATCAGTGCATTTTATGCCATGGAAATGAAAAACAACACTGCTCTTGTTCAATAGCTATTCTTTTGGAAAGATTGTCTGTTTATGAAGCGGAAAATTGCCAAGTAGAAATACCAGTGACAGTGAGTAGATGACTTTTAAACTTTTATTCCACACATTTTTACAGACTCATCAGATGCARAAGTATCCTTTTACACAGAAGAGAAACATAATTCTCTTCACTGCTGAAATTACTGCTCACTGCTGAACAGCAAGGAAGCAGGTATGTTCATCAGTCACTCAGCTGGCGACTTGACAACTGGACAACACAAATGCCACTTTCTGTCACTTCCATAAAGAAGATCAAGATAGTCCATCTGCAAATCCTTTTCCCAGTGATAGCAATGATTAGAGAGAGAGAGAGTATGGTTTCTAAGGTTGATTGGACTTTAGTCTRTTGCCACTACAATATAACAGACCCAACAGACATTCAGCAAGCCTGAAACTAATGCTGTGCAGGACTGTCTATTCTCACCAAATTCATTGTATAGAAAAAGGGGAGAAACAAAGAAGACTAATTAAAAACCACATTGATGAAAAGACTGATTTGAATACTCACCCAAGAATTTACTCAAAAAAATATTTCAAAGTCACTGTAAGACAATSTCCTCTCACAATGGCACAACAGCAACAGAGATGCTGCCAGGCAGAGGTCCCTTCCCCACAACAAGGACATTCACTGCCACACACCCAGGGGTGTCATAAAGGCCCCAAGAGCACAGTCATCAGGCCAGATGTCAGTGCCAAGGGAACTGATGCAATCCAAGGAGAGGAGATCTCAGTAAGCAAAGCATCCTAGGGTTGTGTCAGCCCATTTACCTGCATTGCTTGGGCAAGTGGTGAGTGCACGTGTGGCAGGGAGGCTGGGCTGGGGACGAGGTCCAGAGTAGAAATGATGCACCCAGGGCTGGGTTCTGCCCCTGCCTACAGGGACAGGCCCCCACTAGAGAGCCTTGGGCAGGGCACGCTGCTGCTGCTGCTGCTGCTGCAGGACAGGCCTTGCTGCCTGCCTGTTCTCTGGGGACCTGTCCTCAACACAATATAAATTTAGCACATATATCCTGTCCCTCTCTGTAGTAACACATATTAATGCTCTGTAGTTACCACATTTATGAGAGGTAAGACTTCTATTACATAAATATATTTTTGTATATTATATGTACAAAACATATTTATACTATATTTTGAAATAGACATAATGCACATCACATTCTAACATTTTCATATRGAATTATAGCCATAGATAGTGTTGCTCTCTGTTGGAACACATATTAATGCTCCATAGTTAGTGTACTATGTTCACTGGCAAGCGTGAAACTGTTTTGCTGTTGCTTCAATAAAATGCAATATTGCAGAATCTGGAGCGTGTAAGACTTTCTTGATCTCAGCCAGACCTATAGTGTCGATAAATCTCACGTGCTGGGAATCTGKGCTCAGGCACATTCTCCTTGAACTCAGCTGAACTTAGAGTGCTGAACTGGTTCTAATCAGAAATTAAGCTCAGCTGCCCCTGGCCCCTGTGATCTCAGAATCACAGCTTGGCTTGGAAGGGTCCTTAAAAGTTGTCTTGTTGGATGGGGCAACTACAGCGGCTGTGGGCAGCGTGGGCCAGGGCCTCACCAGCCTCAGAGGTGAGAATTTCTTCCACATTGCCAGCCTAAGCCCGCCCTCTGTCAGTGGGAAGCCACTGGCCCTGGTGCTGTTTGTCCGTCCAGGCCCTTGCAAACAGCCGCTCTGCAGGTCTCTGCTGGGCCCTGTGCAGGGGCTGAAAGGCTGCAGGAAGGTTCCCTGGAGAAGCCCTTGGAGTGCACCGGGAGCCAGGASAGCCACCACCAGGGCAGCAAGCAGGGCCTGGCACAACTGGCAGGGACAGAGGGAGCATGGCAGGTGCTGGAGCATGGCAGGTGCTGGCACATGGCAGGTGCTGAGGTGAACAGAGATTTTCTTTTCTTTCTCCTAACTTATTTGCAATCCATTTACGGAGCCGGACCTTTGCAGTATGCTTACCACAGATGCCACGTACCTCAGCAAAGGAAGGAGCTCATAAAGCTACAGAGTTTGGATGAGGCACTGAATTGACTGAGGGTTTTTCCCATCATTGTCAGGGAATATGAATGTTGACCCCTGGCAGAATGAGTATTAAAAAATAAATTAAAATCATTAGCAAAGAAGAAAACTTGGATAACAAAATTTCAGAATTCACTTTCAAGAAAGGCAAGACTTGGTCCTTAGGGATAGTTTTGATTTATGCACTTGCTTTAAAAAGCACATAGCCTGTAAAGGTGTTAATTCAATATAACACATTCTGTCTCATGAAATTTATTTAAGTGAAAATGTCATGCTGGTTGCATTCAAAATAAGATTTCCATATAACTTTTTTTTTTTTTAATTTGTTAGATCACTTTGATGTTGTATCAACTACAGACCTTTGTAAAATACGTTTCTATATTTCAGTATATCTGACTGTCACAGGCTATTAGGGCCTATGCATAYATGCAAACCTACCTCCTTATCTTTGCACTGAAGAAAGATATGTGCAGTTAAGATAAAGAGAAACCAACCATGATCCAAGGATGCTTTGATTTTCAAAATGAAGAGTGTTTGTGCTCTGGCCAAAAAGTGTTGCAGTGCGGGTCAGTGGTGACTTGCTGCAACCTCCTGAAAGCGTCTCCCAGAGGARGGTGTTTGGGCAGAYGCACAGCAATCACACACCCACACTCATCACAGGTAACTTGTTGACAAGGGAGGATGGGAAAGGCCTTTGCTTAGAAATCCAGTGGGTTTTTTCAGCTGCACTGAAGGAGTCCAGAGACAAAGGCGTT
>QVAJ01000053.1:2729510-2744316 GCA_003546035.1 Mixornis gularis | reverse complement strand
AGGAGAGGTTAAAGTCTAGGGGACATTCTTCCAAGGCATGGCCCAGGAAGTCCCCTAGCGGGCCCACAGTCCTCCACATAAAAGGAAGGGCAATACTAGGATCATGAAAAAAACCTGGCGTGTCTCCTTCATGTATCTGACCTAGAAACCCAAAAGAAATAAGAYTTTTTTTYCCCTGAATAATTTATAYTATTTAGGTAGCAGAACTAGGGAGCTGATGAAGGTTGTTCAGACTTAGCTCAAACTTTGGGCATTCAGTGAGAAACTTCTCCATTCAGGAATAATCACCTTTCATTCCTCATATAATTAATGGAAAGAAGATGTCAATTCATCCATCATAAATTGTAAATTTGGGGGTGACTATTTTAAACTGAAAATACATCAAAAGCTTTTCATTACCTTGCTGTGTCTGGCATGGACTTAGCAATAAATCATAGGAGAGAAAGGACTCTGCAAATTTGTCATGCATTCTGTTTTGTTTTAATTTATATTGTATAATTAGAATGTAAAAATAAACTGAAGGTATTTGGTCCCTATTATTTGCAGTGGAAAACAGATGAACCCCATGATTCTACCTGTACAAGAGACTTCATGTTTGGTATCGCCAGCTAACTGGAAAAGCAGAATGATATCCTCTTTCCTTACTATTTGTCTGCTCTTATAAGATCAAACAAAGGATTACATCATCAAAGTGATAATGATTTTTTAACAACAAGGAGAATAAGTTTTACCTGTGATTTTGGAAGGAAATATTGTGAAGGAAGAATGAAGAAAAAATGTCATAAACCAAACACAAAAAGGCCCAAAACACCCACAAATCCATCATCTTTCCTCATCAGGAGCTCAAGAAGCTCCTAGCTTTTGTCCTGTATGTCTGATCATTGYCCCACTTTCCTGCAATCTAAGGTACAGATTAGGGTGGTTTTTTTCTGTACAAAATGAATTTCAGCAGGTGAATAAGTTTAGTCCACAAATCTGGGGGAGACCATCAAGGACCTTGAGACCCATCCATACAGCTACCTGTCACCTAAGGTCCTTGGGATTCTGGTTACAAGAAATACTTTTCTAACCTCAACATGAGAACACTGTTTAACCAGGAGCATGTGAGTGAGACAGTGCTAATATTGGAAAGCTTCTGGCTGTCACTGGTGCACCAAACTATTCTGCCCAGGGGACTTTTTCCAGTGGCAGCTAATCGCTGATATTTCATAAGAAAACCAATTTTCTCTCTCTCCCAGAAGCAAAGTTGGACAACAAGCAAGAAAATATTATTTCTTTCCATTGCCTACGGGCAACGGTAGAGCTGGGAAGTATTCAGTGAACTAATTAAATACTGCTATGAACAGAGCATAACAAACTCACCATGTTTTGTCTCTTTTCATCCCCGTTTAAGGAAGCCAAACAAATGATCTTATCCTGATAATGTATGGTTTAATTTCAAGCTCCTATCTCACCCYTTTCCTATCATACAATCTCCCCTTRAACAAATCACAATCCTATTTCCATAATTTGATCTCTCCTGGTGAAATAATTAAACTTCATAATCTCAATGACTATCTGGGACCTTCTTATAGAATTTCTCTTGTTGTTAGAGCCTTTTTAATTTTCTGTTTTAAAAGTTTTATTCCTAGAAAACAGTTCTCTGAATTTACTGCTTCTTACTATTAGCCTCCAGATTTAAGCATCTGCCTCTCAGTCATCATTTGTACAGGTTCCCCAAACTGCCCATTTAATCCATTTTAAAATAGATTCCTGATTTTCATAACTATTTGTCCCTCTTAATTTTTTTTTTCAAATTATTATTATAGGTGAGAAACAGTACAGGTTTAAAAGGGGCAGATAAGCTTTAGACAGTCCTACCTTAWGGAATACCCTAGATAAGGCACATGATGCCAGAAAAGGTTGATGGGTGCACGGAGGTTTAAACTTCAGGATATTATGGTCTGTGCTCTCTGTAAGCAAGTACAGAAGAATTATTTCAGCAGGACTTATCTGAAGATTTTCTGCTAGGAAACGCATTCTAGAGAGACAGAAATATTGATGAATTCTAGCAGTAAATTCTAGTGACATCCCATAGGGCTGTGTCAGGTGTCAGCCAGCCTTCAAGACATCCTCTCACTTGGCCTCTGTGGATTACAATGTAAGGGATGAAGCTGTTGACATTTACCACTTTTGATTATTTTTGCCATTAAGCTGCTGCTTCTTTTATTAGCCCCCGGTGTCCTGGTTTACCCCAATACAGAGTAAATGAAACCAAAATGCAATCACTACAAGTTTTTTTCCACTTTCTCGAGCCCTACATTGTGCACCAAAAAGTATTTGTCCTGGTTTAGGGCAAATTTGGGAGGAAACTTCCGAAGGGAACCCTCTAGAAAGCAGATTCAATCAACCCATCCCCCCACTGTTTCAGAAGACAAAAATGTCCTTTGAGAAAAGTGGAAAAAACTGTTTATTTAACCAGAAAGTACTCACAAACATTCAAAAATTAATTATATTAAACAATGGAACCTCTCAYTGTTCTGAAGAGATGGCAAATTCAGAGAGAGAGAGTCCTTTTCGTGGGGTGTGGCTCAGCTCACTCAGTCTCTTATCAGTCCCTCTTGCACTGGAAAATTCCATGTCCCAGGCCCTGGTGGGCCACAGGTGTGAGCTCCTGGTGTTTTTCTGGGGTTTCAGYCCAGAGCAGGCTGATCAGTTGCAAGGAAAAGAAAAGCCACACTCTGGGGAACTTCTCTGCCTCAGCCAGATAAAAACTAACTAAAAGCAAAGGAGAGCTCTGTCCCGCTGCCCATGCTGCAGACAACACACTCYGTGAGAAGGAACATGGGGCAGCAGGTTCAGTTTCTGAAAACAAAATGCATGCTTCTTCTTCCCCCCTTTGCTCTCGGAACCAGTATTAAAGGTGTAGAACGTAATATCCAGCACAAGCAGGACTGACAGTTAGGGATACAAGCATCATAAAGGGCAAGAGGGAATTAGCTATAGCAGTTATATCTGCCCATGTGCGTCTTTACAGTTGAAGGGTTTGAGTATGTCCTACAGTTTCCAGCCCAACATGTCTGCTGTTTTGAGGCAGCTTAGCCGAAAAAAGTGTTAAGAGCTGCTGCTTTAATATCTTGTTGTAACAGATTGCAAAGATAGCTGCTGTCAGCTAAAAAAGGAAATTATTACAATTTAATATTTTTCAGATGAGGGGAAAGTTTGGCATTGCAAATGCAAATTATCCTTTTCAACAGGAACATGTGGAGAGAGAATGTCAGGTCTCTTACTAACTCCACATCTAAAAACCCCAGAAGTTTATTTGCCACAGTCATCCACCACTGATGTCCAACATGCTGCATGTTATAGTGTACCTGTTCATTCTGTGCTGGGTGAGGTGATACAGTCAGGAGCAGGTTCCCAGTGTATCCTCAGGCTTCAACAGGACAGAAGAGGAGCTCTCCACATGTAGCAATGGGGAAAAAAAGCTACATGGGCTTTATTATGCATCCAAAGGAGATAGCTTTATGCAGCAATCACCACTTTTTTTATACCTTTAATGTCTACCTGACATAACTGAAACTAAACTGAGGCCTAACAGAACTTAACATAAAGAAGGCACCCACTGGTTGACCCAACTGCAGTGCTGCTGTCCTCGTGTCTTATCACCCAATCAGCTTCCCGCTCTTACACTGTCCACACATCCTGTCACCCAATCAGCTTCCTGCTCATACAGTGTCCACACATCCTGTCACCCAATCAGCTTCCTGCTCATACACTGTCCATATGTCCTATCACCAATCAGCTTCCTGCTCACACGCTATCCACATGTCCTATCACCCAGTCAGCTTCCTGCTCATATGCTATCCATGCATCCTATCACCCAATCAGCTTCCTGCTCATACGCTGTCCATGCATCCTGTCACCCAATCAGCTTCCTGGTGATACACTATCCACGTATTCCTCCAGCCAATCACAATCTCACTTCCAACTGCCATTCAACTGACTCTCTCCTCACTCCTGACTGCCTCTCACCYCTCAAYCAACCTCCAACCCTCCAGCCTGCAGCTGTGACTTTCCCGTGGGACCTTCTGGAGAGCATAAGCCTTAACAACTTTAACTATTATAAACCCATATCTTACATCCACAAGCACTCTTTTGCTGTGTTTGGAAATTGTCTCCTCCATTTTGTGTGCCTTTGCACTCCCCCTTCCCCGAATTTGATAGTTTCTAGTGACAATAGGCATTTGTAGAAGGTTTGTCTAACATTTTTGGTTCATCAAAATAACTTTCTGCTCCTTATCCCATTCACAAGCCAGTGGTGGCAAAAATACTTATGRACAAGAGAGGGTAAAAGTGAATAGSTTTTTCATTTAGGTCAAAGCAACAAAAGAAATTTCTAAAACAGCAACAGTACTTCCTACATTCAGGATCTCATGCTTTGCTTCTGGCTGCTAACAGCCACATTTGACAAAGAGGACGGTACATGGCACATAAGTAAGGCATTTTAACGAATAATGTCCAGCTCTCTACTTTTGCCCTCAAGTTACTGAAGAAAGTTCAGCTGACTAAAATGCTTCTAACACTTTCCAATTCACACTCCAATTTCTCTGTCTTTGTAATGAAATCGGTGCATATGGCAGCAATATGGTGTGCCTTGGCTCCTCGGGAAGATAGTCTGACCCATCTATGCTCAAGGAAGTCAAAGTTTATCCTAAAGAAACCTATTGTAATAGCAACAGCCTTGCACAGTTGTTTCACGCAGTTTTTTCCAAATTGTTCCTTCTCCCGCGGGTTATTATTTGGTTCCAGCTGTGGGAACAGAAAGTGCTGCTCTACCCATTAGTGAAGAAAAGGCCATGGGGTGGGTAACAACTCACTTTGGAAGTCTGAAGGCTGAAAGAAAAGAAGGCCAGTTTCCTATTGTTTCCAGAAACGCCACAAACCCAGAGGGTTACCATTCACATTGGAAGAGCGAGGATGAATAACTGAAATAAAAGTAACAAGGGAGATTTCCTCAACAGAAATTGCAGGGGAATATTCTATGTGTCAAAAATTAGTTGAAATAAGGGTGATTGTCCACTTGCAGTATAGCACCAATAATATGTAACATTCCTGGAACATCTTTCATTGCAAATTACTGARAAGAACCATTATGCAAGCAAGAGTTAATGCTGCGGAGATGTGTATTTGTGATCTGCTCTATTTTTTATCTAGGGAAAGCTTTTTTTCATGAAAAAATCTGAATGTTGCAGGTGGTAGTTGGAGGCTGCTTCCTGTAGTCAAGAAATAGATTTCTATCATGAAAGCTCCCAGTGACTTTTTTTTATATTAACTCAGACGAGGAAAGAAACATGGCATTTGGTGATAGGATAAAAGCTGCTACTCCAAATAGCTCAATGGATTTGCCTGAAAAAAAAAAAAAAAAAAAAGGCGTGAAAAAAATATCCATATTTGGCCCCACATTTACACCCTCACTTTATTATATGCTTTTTGTGTGCTCTATTGGAAAGATGGTTTTGGTCTACTTAGTCAWTGATCTTACTTTAACTGCTTTTTAGCATTATGGTGGATCTCTGCCCAGCAGCTACTCTAAAACACTACAAATCAAGCAGTAGTCTGTTATTTGTGTGCATCAACAGGTCATGCTCAATCTGGGATGCAATGGAGGAGTAACCAGTGATAAATGTGTAATGCAAAGCAGTCTAGCATTAATGGCAGGGGAGAGAAGAGAAAGCAGACTCCTATTACAGTGGGCTAGAGCCACAATCCATGGAGCTAGATAATCTTTTGACTACTCCATCTCATCTGAATGTATRTAATTTTCTTAGATGACAGGGACATGAAGAGTTTTATAATTAGTTAGGTGTCATTACTTAAATAGCCCCATTCCTCAGTCATGTGGCTAATGAAGGTAATTACTGCCCTTCCATTTGTACCTAGTTGAGGGTGGCAGCAGTGATTTCAGCTCAGGGCCTGATGCTGAGACCCTCACACTGAGACTACCTGACTGATGTGGACTTCACAGATCAAACATTTTGTTTTACACAGATTGTGAAAACTACCTTTGAAAATCAAAACAAAGCAAGCAARCAAACAAAAAAACCTCCCCAATAACCTTGAAATATTTGGACATATTTTTCCTATGGAGAGAAGTAATTTGAGAGATATGTCACTGTTAATCCATTTTTAAGCAAGCTCAGAGACAAATTTTGTCATTGAGATTTAAGTAGAATTTAGATTATCATGTAAAATTTTACTTGTCGTGTCTGCAGTGGATGCAGCTTTGGATGCTCACCTGTGCCTCCATATGCCTTTTTTGTGAACCTTACGTGGACACGGGTGGGTGATATGCTCCAAGGGGCAAAGAGAAGTAGCAAAATTGTGTCCTATGTGTTTTTTGGTGCCTAACTCTTGGTTGCCTTGGTGTTTTTTGGTGCCTAACTCTTGGTTGCCTTGGTGGTTTTTTGGTGCCTAACCCTTGGTGACCTTGGTGGTTTTTTGGTGCCTAACTCTTGGTGGCTTTGGTGTTTTTTGGTGGCTAACCCATGGTGCCTCTGTGTGTTGGAAGTATCAGGGGCAATCAGAGCTGCAGTGATCAGTGAGATCCCTGTGCTTACCAACAGGCAGCATGGGCAGCTGGCCTTGCTCTGCAAGGATGGACATGGATTCCAATCCTTAGGAGCGTAGCAGAAAGTAGCTGCATATTTTAAAAGAAAAGCTTTATAGGAAAGAGACTGTGACAAAATAACACTGCCTCCTAATGTGTTTCTTTCTCATTCATCCTGGGAGAGAAACACCCAAAGCCCTTCARGTATTTTCAGAGGAAGAACTGCTTTCTGAAACCTGGAGAGAATAAGAAATTTTATGCAAGACTTGTGGTGGCTGCCTAAGCCTGAGGACTGTTTTTCTGCTGTTACATTTTGCAGTGAATAGTGTCCTTGTCTCATGCTCCTGTTCTCTACCAATGCTTTTGCCTGAATCACAGTTAGCAAATCCTTGTAGGAATGTTTCCCCCTCAGAGAAGATTGTAAGGTGAAATGCCTTTATGTTTCTGAAGGACTTTGAAATCCCCAAAATGAAAGTTCCAGTGAAGAACAACATTGCTTTCTACTTGAGGCAAGGTAAAAATGGGGGTCATCTGAAGCTGAGAAAGAATCCCACAACTTTGAAATGAAGAAGAAATACCAGCACCAAGGAAAGGTTCTGTACTCAGGTCTGCAAAGTTGTCATTCACCTCCTACAGTTCCTGGTTGTTATTAAGTGGAACAAGTCCACCTGATGAAGTTCATTCTGGGCCAACATCTTTGTGTGTTCCCATTTATGTCCCAGATTTTMTGTCTAGGTTTTACATTTGGCATTGCAATAGTTCCTTGTTGAAAAGGAGATATGCTTGGAAATGGATGCCCTAAGATCTCTCCTTGGAAAGGAGAGATGCTTAGGGCAGCCTGGAAACTAGTTGTGCAGCCTGCATAAATTATGGCAGTGCAGTATAAATTTAGACTTTGGGCTCTTAGCTTTYTCAAGAGGATCCCAGATTTCTTTCAAAGATGTGGCCTGCATCCTCTGCAGCTGTTTATCCTCATTCTTTAGCACTTTCACAGAGAAGTGACCTAATGGAAAGATGCTAGAAGCATATTCCATTATATCTGTATGTATTAAATATAACTTGGAAACCCTCACATGACATTAAGTGCTTCTGCATCTTCTGGAAGTGTTCACACTCTGGTGGAAGTAGGTTGAGCTGTTTCTACTGGTTTCATGTTAGGAGTATGAGTCCTGACATGAGTGCAAAAGGGAGGTCAGATCATCTAATTGCTATTGCTAGACCTGCCTGTTCTCCATCTCTGTGCTACTGTCCTAGCAGAACCAGTTAGTTRCAATTTTTTTTAATGATCTCATATTCAGAAAAGAAATAAAAGAAAAAAAGTTGTGTTTATGGGAGTTCTTATGAGTAGTTCTGGAAAACATCAATTCAATTATGTTTCTGTGGTTTAGACTCAAGTTCCCCTTGTTGTATAATTGATGCAATTTTGCTTTATGAATGTATTGTTAACTTTAGGATTCACTTTTGGAATCTGGGCTGCAATAGAAAATTTAATGATGTACATGTTAAAATGGTTTAAACTGTGAGAAAAAAAGAGAACACATCTTTTGTAAACCATCTCTTTTTGAACTACAGGATCCCTATTTCTCATTTACACTAAAGCCCTTTTATACTCCTCCAGCTGTGTGAACAAGACATGAATTGTGTATGAATTACATTTATATCATTTTTAGTACAAATAAATACAAATAATCAAATTTTCCTCCTTCCCTGAGCTTTAGGTTAGAGACACTCATGCTGTGATTGGTCCAWTTTTGTGTTTATAGAGGGAAATAAAGCTAGCCAGACCCCATAATTCATCTGCTTTTTAATCTAAAAAAGTTTACCAGCACTCAGTCATTAAAATGCAATACAGTGTTATATGCCCAGCACATTGCTAACTGATAAAATGTTAAAGATTTAGTTTCCACAAGAGCAATGAGCACCATATGTTTTCATCATTAAATAACAATATTTCCCTTCTGTTTAGTCATGTAAACATGAAGTTATATTTTTCCAGCTTGAACTTCCATATTCAGTCCCATCCAGAATTGAACAGATATATAAAAATGAATGGGCTCTGTTACGCATCTCAGGCAGAGTTCCTCCTTCTTAGAAAAGGGAGGGAAAGCAGATATATATTGATATAAATATTATTTCTCCATTTCAGTAGTTTTCTAGGTGTTGAGACTTCAGATGTCCTTGTCGGACTGCAGGGGTGGGTCTATATCAAATAATGAACTGGACTATTTRCCACGTGTATGTCTTTGATGAAAGAAGATGGACAACTTGGAGAGACGGTGCCTGTTCCCTTACAAAACCATAACAATTGCATAGGCTCTGACAAGTCCTTCACAGGTTAAGCCTTGTTCATTTTAGAGCTAAGAGGAAATGTCTGACCTGCTGGTGGGGGCTGTCACCATAGAGTCAGTTCAGTGTATTCKAGATGGAAAAAGTTCTGTTAATTCAGACTCTGTAGTCAAGATATGTAACAGAAAGTTGATTTCCCCCAATAATAATCTGCTTACTTTCCTAGAAATGGACTATTTACACATGGTCCATGGACTGTTTATTGCACTGATAGTTTTGGAGAAGTCCAAGAGCTGAARGGAAAGATCTTCTCTTAATATTTTGTGTGCTATGTTCAGTGGAGGTGAGGAAAGGAGAGTAAAGCTGCAGGCASCTGCAGTGTCCAAGACTACAAGAGAAAACCTAGATGAAAGACTCATTTGTTCAGATACTGACAAATCAAGGTGTCCCACTAAATGTGAATCAGATATCRAGACAGGATGTTCTTTTAAAAGATAAGGATATTTTAACATTTTCATCATTAATAGGAACACTTTTAAGAGTAGAGTGACTGCAGTTATGAAATCTCCCAAGCATTTGTGCATGTCGTATTCCTTCCCTACATTTTTCCGTAGGCAGCTCCACTGAAGGCCTCAGTGGTCCTTTGGAGAAGCACATACAAGAGACCATGGAGAMGGGTTATGAGCTCGGGATGAGATAGGGTGACTTTGAAGGTTTATACTCCAGTGACAGCTGCCAGAAAATTGAGATAAGCTTACACACAAGTTCTAGTGTCACTGGTGTCAGAGGTGGTCTGGAATACACAATATCCAGAGAACTGGCTCCATTCACATTAATGCACTGGGCACAGAGTAGTTCTTGGCTGAACTATGATATACACATTGAGACATTTTTTTGGGGCAGGATCAAAGACAATGGTAATTGGAAAAAATAATTGAAGCCTGTAGTCAGTTGATTAAATATTTAATAGACTGAATATTTGTTGTTCTGTGTGTTCTAATTCCAATGAACACATTTTAAYATTTTTGGAATGAAGCACTGTTTTACTCATGGAGCACAATAATTTTGGAGTARAGTAGCCTACATTTGGTTGACTGATCCTTGCTTTTGCTAGTCTTTTCTTACTCAGTAAGTGCTTATTGTATAGAATCTCTCTTCAGATGACTGGGAACAAGGAAAACTATTGCATCTCTCTGTGTAAGCAGATTAGCATTTCAATTAAACTTATAAAGTGAAAAAAGCATTAAGCMTTTATCTGTTGTGTCCATTCTGAAGCATTATCCAAGTTACTTATGTTTTTAACTGTACTTTTCAGGAAAATCATGCTTACAGTAAAATAGGACTAATCATTTTTGATAAGGAAGAATCCTCATYAATAATATAAGCTGCAATCATGTAGTCCTGAATGCAAATGGAACTTCTTAGGGAAATTTTTTTACAACCAGGTTTTATGTCCTGTTTGTGTAGCTGACATTTTAGAAATGTTTCATAAACCAAGATTTGCATACAGTCAGTAATGGGCATGTTGCCACAACTATTTTCTTGTRTGCTAATTTCTAACCAAGTACTTGGACATCTTTACAAAGCATGGTAAAATAAAATACAAATTATTTGATGAAAAATATAATGATTTTTGGCTGCTAGGTGGCATTATGAAATAGTAGTGAATTGACTCTAGAAAACATACTAAACCTTGAAATGACCTAAATAACAAAAGTTACCTATTTTTGTTTCCAATAAGAGCTTGCCTYTTTAGCTATTTTCCTCAGCGTGACATTTACTGCCATTCTATTCTTGGACCAATGGAAAGTTATTTGCCTTGCTTTAATTTCAGAAAARCATTTATATATGCAAATTAAAAATAGAATTGTGTGAAAAGGAAGTTCATGTTTCTTTCATATTAAAACAATAACATTTAAACATTAATCATTTTTCTGTGCTTWTATTACCAAACCTAATTACATGATACTGAATTCATAGGCCTGAAAAGAAATTTAGATAGCTTTCAATGAACATACTCGGTAACACTAAGATATTATTAGTACTATTTAAAATCATTGTATGGTAGATGTTATTGTACAGTTATATCCAATTTACCAAAAGTTTCCCTGTTCATGCAATAGMAAAATTATATAGGAGCAACACCATGAGGGCTGAAACATGGAATTGTCTTTTTTAAAAGCTGCTTTGATAAATACCTGGGCTTTAATAAGACATATTATTTTGGGKTTTTTTATACTAACAAGTCAGGAAGTGGATGGGCATCTCTGCTGCGACATTTCAAATTAATTTTTAAAAATGTTGACACTTTATGATGACTGGTCATTTATTTTGGGAGCTGGCAAAAAGTGTATCTTAACTAAATTCAAATGACAAAGAAACAGAAAAAGTCCTGGCTTACATTGTATGCACCATCTTCTGAGGGCCTGATCCCAAGGCCAATGAAGATAGTGGGAGTGTTTTTGATAAATTTCATAGAGAACACATTAGCACATCCACAGAATGTCTCAAATTATCAGGTCTTATTCTGCTTCCAAATTCACTCGCTTAACATAAAACTAGTTTCCTCAGGGGAATTACTCTCATGTCACCAAAAATGAAATTATATGAGCCTTCTAAAACAGAATTAAGCAGAGTGTGAACCTTTCATTAAAAGTATGATGTAACAAATAGATACAGTTAGGTAAGAATAAAACATACAMCAAATTTTTCTTGTTGAGTTCTTACAATCAGCTTCTCTTCCCACATCCAGTAAGTCAGAGTTATTTAACAACACCCTGGACTAAGAGTTGCRGACTCTGTGTCCTCTGTGAGCAGCCCAAAAAGATAAACATCACTATATGTGCTGGAACTTATAAATCCATGTGAAATATGTTTCATGGCTCACTTCAGGGTCCATCTGAAGTTTTCATGGTAGATGGAACATTTATGAGGTCTTTTATTTCCCCCATGCAGAATCTCTGGGACCTAATATTGTTGTAGAACCCTCAGTTAAAACACTTAACAAGGGTCTGTGTTCAATCTGGTAACCTATTTTCATAAAAGTCACAAGAATTTCTTTAGGGTTCCTATGTCTCTATTAACATTATTGAAGCTGGCTAAGTAGTTCAGATGTTATTTGGGGATAACTGAGGGGCATTCACATATGCATAGACATCCCTAGCTGCTTTTTTAGAAAAAAAMMCCAACAAAACAGGATTAAAGTGTTCCCCAAGCTCATAAGATTTAATTAAGAAGACAAATTTTATCATGAGTAAAATTTTTCTTGGTGCTGAAGTTATCAGTTTTGTTTTGGGGTGGTTTTTTTTTGTTTGGTTGGTTTGGTTTGGGGTTTTTTTGTTTGTTTTTGTTTTTTGGTTGCTTGTTTGTTTTTGGGTTTTGGTGNNTTTTGCATCAGATGTCTTCAGCTTCCACACACTAATGGCTTGCAGTGTGTAACATCATTCCTTGCTGCTTAGCTTTTACGTCAAAGAACTGTAAGCAAAGGTTTTGCTGTTCTGCTCTTTGTACACACTTGTGTGGGTCAGTCTGACTCTTCAATAACTTATCAACTCACTGATCTCACAGTTTCCACAAATTTCAATAGGTGACAGGTATCTCAAGAGCAATACCCAGTTGTGGATCACATAACCCGGCTGTGATCTGAACATCTCCATTCCAGAGTGTGATCAGCTTTGGAAGAGCCTTTTTTTTTTTTTTTTTTAGCTTCATCAGTAATTTTCACTTTTTGTAAGTGAGCTGAAATACATCCCACTGGAGAAAAAATCATTTCCCCTATTTTTAGAACTTTTCAAAACTTCTCAGAGTAACCTGGTTACTGTGAGAAGTTCTGAAAGTAACTTCCTGATGACCCCCTGAGATTATAAATCCCAGCCTACCCACCATCCAGAGGAAATCAGGCAGGCAGCAAAATATCCATCTCAGTGATTTTATTCTGAAGACATGAGTTAGCAGAAGACATAAAAAAGAAGTACAATACTGGAGGAACAAATGAAATAGAACATGTAGGTCAGTCTCTCTCTTCTTTKCTTCATATCTTTGAGTGGCACCTTTTGATTTCTGAGTGCGTGGTTTTTTTCTCGTGTTCTCATCTCGTTGCTGTGTCCTAGATCCCTGGCTCACTTGGGGTCTTCTAAACCTGACAAATTGCCAGATCATATCAGATTAAAGTCTTCATTGATTTCACATTCCAGCAAGAAAGCATTTAGTATCCTTCATCCCTGGATGAAACCCAGTTTTATTTACAGGATTTGTTAGCATGTAGCCATTACAACTAGCCAGAACAAAGGAACTYAGTAAAATGCCTTGCTCAGCTGCATGTATTTTCTATATTATTTAGGTGGTGAGGAGTAAGAAAAATGCCCACACAGACAAAAAAAGAACCAACTCCTGCTATTGCAAATAAACTAAATTCAATGCTATGTTGTATTCCTAACAAACAATGACTCCTCAGTTCTACAGGACAGATACAAAACTCATCTCTACAGCAAGATTTGGCATGATGTAAAACAGGTGTAGACCCTAAGACTTATTTCAGAAGAAAATAGGGTGACACGTTATTGTGCTCACATAATTTTGGCCAACCTGCTTACTTCCAGTGTTTGTGAAGGGTACCTTTTTGTCTTCTCCATCTCTATCTTGGGAAGTGACCTTGGCACCAGAGTCAGGCCAAAAGTGGCCTTGATGGGTTCATCACCACACCTAGACATGGGTGTCAAGGAAGGCAGCAGCTGCTGTGGCAACAGCAAACACTCATGTAGGGCTGTGCTCATGTTCCTAAAGAAATACCAGAAAAAGCTATACCAGTGTGCTGCTGACTGGAAGTCCCCAGTCCAGAGAGCTAACAAATACCAGGTATAATGTCTGCAGTGACAGGGCATTCCAGAATGAGGTAACAGTTCTCTTGAACTGCTTCTAATCAACAAAACTGTTTCTAAGTTAATAAAAAGCTAAATGGCAACATGAGGAGAACATATCACACCCACCTACTTGGCAGTTTCCAAGAATCAGTCATAGTATCTGACCACTGTCAGAAATATAAAGTCATTGAAGACGTATCAGCACTTATCCTGCAGCCAACAGCTAAAATGGGCTAAATGTGCCCTAAGAATTCTAATTTCTTATATTGATTCTAAAGTGGGCCCTGTGTGACAAGCTCAGATGGACCTGCATTACAAACATTTGCAATCAGGTAAAATGAATCTGACATCAAATTTATCACTGCAAGAATCTGTAATAATCACAGACGATASTTTAGGTAATTACAAAAACCCCTGGAGCTTTTTGGGTAGTATCTTAGGTGTACATCAAAAGGAKGAACAAAGTCACAGCTGGAGAGAGGTTTTGTACTAGTAGCCCAAATTAATGCCCTATGATTGTCATTTGTCAAGAGAGCTTTTCACTGAGGTGATCTATCAGCTGAACTGCCACACTGTCATGTAGAACTTAGGTCATGAAGTAAAGCAAGCATAGCTCACCTTAGGTTGAATTAGAGAAACTATATTTTCATGTCTGCAAACAAACAAAAAAACCCCCAGCGTATTTATGGTTTGTTTTTCAAAGAATCTTCCCTCCTTCCTTCTGGACAAGTTTATGATAAATAGAGGTAGACTCCATATGGCAGATATTTTTTCTGTATCAATACAGAGAACCCCTTCTTGAAGGGTCTGAAGGTCAAACATTACCTCTGCTTTATGCAATATTCTGGTTTGGTTTTCTTCTATGCTTTGTTCTACATAAAATATTTTCTGATGTGGAGGACGTCTCTGGCACTTTATATTTGCAACAAATCAACCTCGCTTGGCTGTGGTCGCTTGGCTGTCACCTTACGTAAGGGGTTCTCTTCACATGTGCTGGCTACTAGAGGCACTGGGAGTGCAGACAGCTGTTGAATTTGTGATCTTCTGCAAGTTTCCTAATAAGAAAGAAAAG
>QVAJ01000053.1:2713557-2729180 GCA_003546035.1 Mixornis gularis | reverse complement strand
GAAAGGAAAGGAAAGGAAAGGAAAGGAAAGGAAAGGAAAGGAAAGGAAAGGAAAGGAAAGGAAAGGAAAGGAAAGGAAAGGAAAGGAAAGGAAAGAAAAGGAAAGGAAAGGAAAGGAAAGGAAAGGAAAAGAAAGGAAAGGAAAGGAAAGGAAAGGAAAGGAAAGGAAAGGAAAGGAAAGGAAAGGAAAGGAAAGGAAAGAAAAGAAAAGAAAAGAAAAGAGAAAAAGAAAGAAAGAAAAGAAAAAATTATTTCACCTATAAATTGTAGTGTTAAATAAAGTAAGATACACCTGAATTTTACCTTTTTTAGTGCTTTCAAAAGTATTTACACACTTCTCTGTTCTATTGGTTCTTCCTAAAGACAAAGTTACCTGAGATATGGAAATAATGCCTTTTGGAGTAATTCAAGCAATTCAGTCCATAATGTACTCGAAGTGATAATTAAGAGGTGATTTGATCACTGTGCATAAGTATCTGAGAGTGAAGAGGTTTCTGGTGTTGCAAAACTCTGGCATTCAAAAATGGCAAGAGGAAATCCCAAGGCTAAAAGTAAAAGATAAAATGAGGTAAGGAAACAGGCATAGAGGGGTGTTTTGTGTGTGTGTGTGTTTAGTTGATTGGGTTTTGTAATTAAGCTTTGGAAATGTTTGTTCAGGAAAAGGGTGACCTCTCTATCATTCTGCATTTCTTTAAATCAGGATTGGAGTTCTGCCTACAAAAAACACCAAATTATAACACAACTTGACAGACATGTTATTTAAAGAACTTCTTGTGTCTGTATTATACAGAAAGTTACACTAAAATGTATTAGTAAGAATGGGTACAAAAAGTGCTCTGCAACACCAAAAGCTCTTATAGTATTTAACTTGCTTGTGAGTGATATTATACGGCTCAATTAATTGCAACATAGGATCCCACTCTGGATGGGCCTGGGAGGGATGGGTACTTGTGTTTGATGATGTTATTTCCAGTGCTGTGTTCTTATGAATGTATCTTCTTTTCTAGTTTCAGAAGTAAAATATCCATGAAACTGGAAATGTTGTTTTTTCTTGGATCATTTAGAGACTGTTAATAGCAAACACCCATTAACGAGTTAAACAGGTGTTGGAAAGAAAATGGGATTTTCCATCCATTCTTATCCTTAATCATAACCCGGTTCCCAAGGTCCAGTTAAATATTTCAAAAGAGCTGGTTTTGCTCCCACTCCTGTCTTCTGAATCTGGGAAACCCAAGCCCTTTTCAGGCTTCCTCCAAGTGTTTTATAATGCTGGAGAACATCACATGACCTATGATTCTGGTGAAGGATTATGACTGCTCTTGTTAATCCACTTCCCCATCCATTCTCCCACAGATATTTTGCAAGGAAGCAGTACATAGTAAAGGTGCAAGACAGTCACCTCCAGAATAATCACTTGAATATGCTCACCCTCTAACAGCAGTTATAAGGATGTTTCCTACTGTTTTTGCAGTATAGAAAATATGCACCTAGATTCAGAGAGTTCATTTGAAGCCTCTTGTCCTAACTGCTAAAATGACTGCAAAATAAACTTGCTAAAAAAAAAAAAAAAAAAAAAAAAAAAAAAAAGGCAAAAAAAGCGCAAAAAACCTCCTTGTCACGTTTTTTACTCATTGCAGGTAAATTGGCCAGACTTTGATTGGCCAGACTTTGAACAGTGCTGAAACTTAAGCTGTTTTTTTTTCACATGGGTCTGACCACGGTGTCTTTGAACAGAGCCATGAGGCAGCACTGGAGCACTCTGGACCCACTTTGCAATTCCTGCTTTTTGCCATGATCTTTGAAGGAACCAAAACATCTCATTATCCAGGTCTGCTTCTCTGTTAGTGGGACAAATATTCCTCCCAAGAAGCATTATGAAATCAAATTCATTGAAGTGTGTGGAGTGCTTCTATATCACTATGAATAGGCATCGTGTAGAAACTCTTAAAGCAACAGCTCTGAGTGAGCTCCTTAAATTCCATAAAATAAAAAGTTGATCCTCTTTCTCACTGCTGTGGATACCCCACAGTACCTTCTGCTTTGTTACTATCAAGATTAAGATCACAATAATATATATAAACTAGATGAAACACTGMAGAGTGTGTTTCTTGGTAGCTCAGATGGATTCCATCCAGCTGGACCAGTATRAGCCAAAGGTGTCCAGGGAAACAGACTACACCAGTCCCAAAAAATTGCTTCCGGAGACAAACTGAACATTCAAGAACATTCAGTTCCAAAATCTGATTTGTTCTGACACTCATTTTTAATTAGGTGACTCTGACAGTTATCATCACCCAGTATTAACATGTTAAGCTTTTCTTTGTTTCAATACTGAATGTTAAACTGGACAGMGTGGATATCATTTTATCACAGACCAGACTGAGCCAAATGCAAATTTTGGACATGTCCATGTGGTTTGGAGCATACAGTAGGAAAAAGAACCTTAAAGGAGAGTAGGAAAATAAGCAATTGAGAGGGGATAATCCACTTGTTGAAGTAGAATTGGCATTAACCTCATTCATAGCGATTTGGGTTTCTTGAACTCTTTCTGGACAGTTTGCTTGATCTTCACCAGTAAATCATTAAAAAAAAAAAAACAGAAAAAACGTTAAGCACTGGAAAATTCTTCTTTGAAATGAAAGGATTTTTCCAGTGTTTTCCATTTTCAAATCTGGATTAAAAATTACTGCCTTAAAAATACCCTTAGACCTTTTCCCCCACAAGGCTCCTCACCCCAATGTTTCATCATGGTGTTAAATTCTTTCCTCTCATCTGAGCACCTGACTCTACCTGACATTTAAGTGAGATGCACGCCCACATCTGAAGGCAGACTTTGGCTCTTYGAATACAGATTTGTCTTTGTTTTATTTATAGAGAACAGAATGCAGGGATGATAAAATAATTCAAAGAGATGGTTTATGGACTGTTCTCATCTATTTTCTGCTAACAGAACAAGCAAGTTCTTTTTCACACAGGTTAAATATATATAAAACAAAATATACTTACATAAAATAGTGCACACATTCCTGCTTTAATGAGAATGATGGTTTTCTGTTTGTTTTTCCTGTTTGTTTCTTTTGTTTTGGAAACCATCTTAATTTTGTTCTTTTAAACAGCTAACAGTTCCATTAAGTTTTGTGTTCAGTGTGTTATGCTAAATTTCTTTAAAGTTATTAGCTTAAATTGAGAGATGATCATAGGTTTTATGAAGATTCTATTTTATCAAGTGTAAAACTATTCTTTTAAATGAACAAGGTTATTTATAAGGTGCCTAACTGATACATTCACAAGTACACCTGAGAGGCTACTCTATGTATTGCTTTTTCACTTAAAACTCCCATTTTGTTGTTGTAATATAATTTTTGGACTTGCATTCAGGAAAGAATATACTAATCATTCTCACTGSAACAGTCTCCACTAGGCTCACTGGCAGTGATTTAATAATAGCATAGTTTGAACACTTACTTTCTACTTTTGTTTTTGAAATACATGGACATTCTCAACTATTTTCCTTGAAGGAGTCCCAACATTTCTTCTTATGAGATAAATATTTATAATAGATGCACTGAAATGGTCTCCAGAAAATACAAAGCCAGACTAAATAGAAAGATTCTACATGGATGGCAGAAAAATTTGCTCTTTTATTCTGAGTGCAGAAGAATAAATTCTTATGTTTTATTCATGAATGGAATTCTTGAGAACTCCTTGTTTAACCCTGTTATCCTGTTCTCAGATAAACTGTGGGACTGGGAGCCAATACCAGAAACTGCTAAGCACAGCCTGCAGGATGCTGAGAGCTCTGAACTCTGGTTGACTTGGTGGTAGTAAGCTTTAGCAGTGGAAGAAGTTCTGCCCTCAGATGGATGCTCCAAGAGCTCTTTGAAATCACTGGAGTCAGCCTGACTCCAGACATTAGCACTGCAGGAGCTCTCTTCCTTCAAAAGATATTTTGCATAACATGAAATGAATCCAGAGACCAAAGACTGATGTCTAAGCAAAATGTGTACTTTGATGAAAGGAGCACTTGAGGAAGACTGTCTTGAGTTGCTAATTACCTAATGTCCTTAATATTTTTGAACCTCAGTGCCGTGAAAGGGAAGGATAGAAAGAAGCACGGCAAGATTAGGGGATCAGCCCATGTTGTGAAAGGTTATAACTCAGAAACCCTTCTCTTCACAAAGAAAAAGCTACCTAAAACCACTGCACCCCACCTCTCTCAGCTCAGTCTGTGCCTCAGAGGCAGAGGAATTACTGCTTGTTTGCAAGCACAGGAATATACACTGCACTTTGTTGCTAAGCTATAGAAAAACAGGGAAAGTCTGACTTCTTCCCTCACCTGCAGCCTGGGAGTAACAACTTCCCACATCTAATTCATCATYATAACCCAAGAGCCATGGTCCAGAGGCCATTTCCTGCAGTCTGACATTGAACAAAGCTATTACCAGCAGAAAAAATATGGTGCAAGTTTCAGGGAAGTCACATTACTTTCTGGTAGCTGTGAAGGCAGCTGTGGGCATCCCTGGCACTATCTATTACTTTCTACTTGGCTTGCCCACCTGTGTTTTCCTGTGATTAATTTGTAATTGTTCTACTCCCTTTCCCGTGATTGGTTGTGAAATGTTTATGAGAGCAGCCATGGCTGAGTGCCTTCGTCTCTGAAAATTGCAACCAGAAAAACTGCATGAATGAACACATTTTTTTTTTTTAATATCTGTTGGATTTTCTTCTATTTCTAACTCTGCAAGAGCTAAACCTCTCAGTCGCCACAAAATATCCAGCCCCTTGCTGCTGGTTTGCTCCCTTGTACACGTTGCTGACACAGTGGTCCAGCCTGTCCTCTTTCTAGCAATGTTGCATTTGTACATTTTTAATGTGTGCTGCTTGTTATGTTCATTTCAAGCTATKCTGGTAAAGGGATCAGGCAAACATATATCTGATAAATGAAAACTTATTTTTTGCTATGTTCTAAGTCTGACAGGTCTGTCATATGTAGTCTTAGCCTAATTTAAGTAAAATATAAGTAAATATCAATACATAAATATGAATAAAGATCATATATAAATTTTATATAACTGTGTAGCAAGTATATGTGGGTATATATTTATAGATATACACACAAATCTATCTGTATAATTATATGTGGAGCATTTGCTTCTCATGGTCTGGGTAATTTTCCCTTTTGTTTTAACAGTGCTGAATTCACAAAGGCTGAACTTGTCCCTCTGAGAGGAAGAACAGCCAACACAACAAACCAGGAGCATTTTTGTATGAGGTCAAAAAAGCCATTGCACAATGATTATAATTTCTGAGAAGGTCATTTCTACTAAGGAAATTGTATCCTAAAGAGGAAAGCCAACTAAGGAGCCTGCAGAGAACAAAAGGCAGTAAATGATAGAGTTCCAGATCYTACCTAAATGCTGTGTCTCCTTTTRGGTAACCTGGCCYAGTCTCAGAATCCAAAACAGCAAGACCAGAGGATTTAATTTTAGCTTAGGATTCAAATATCAAGGCAGAAGCTCAGTTAACAACGTATCGCAAGTCTATAATAGAAGCCATCTTTGCAAAAATGCTAAATATCTATGGCAACYTATCCATGTTGTCTTCAAAACATCCCTTTCCCTTTCATCACATTATGTACAYTGGACAAAAAAATGACAGCAAAATAAAAACAGGCAATAAACCTCTGCCCTGAGGTTGGCTGCCTCTATTGTTTCCTSCTGGGCTTGCACCTTCCTCCTTCCCTGCCCCAATGAGACAGCAGAATTCCTTGAAGGGTTTAGGGGTCTTGCCTCTACTGATACAGTGATGCAACAGAATGGGCTGATCACTTGTGCAGTGAAAATTTAGGGAGAAAAGACCATCAAACCTCAGCAGGAGGCGCAACCTTTAAAACTAAATGTTTTATCATTGGCAATTCAGTTATCTGCTGTGCTGGCACTCTCCATTGTCACCAGTTAGCAAACATGAATCCTCATGTTCATGAACTTTTCTACACAGAAAATCACTTTTCCCTTAGATCTTTCCTTGGATCGTATCACTGGGGAGGGGAGGGGCTGTCACTCTGSCTTGTAGCTGTTAAAGGTCAATGGGCTTGCAGCTCCTTATGAGGTTCAGTGAACAGWTGCTTTTTTGGGAAGTTGTGACTGAATCACTGCCTTCATTTCAGCTGAAATGAGGGCTAAATGGAGGGAAWCCAAATTGCATGGAGAGCCCTACATGAGGAAGTAGCTGAACACAAAGTGGTCATTTCTCCCGGTGTTCAGCAAAACTTGACAAGCATCACAAAAGTGATGTTACTGAAAAGGGAAGCACTTGTATGTGGACTGCAGCTTTAGTGCTTTAAAGGAGTACAAAAAGTCCCTGATTAAAGCATGGAGAATATTTACATTTAAAGATGATTATGATAAGCAGGGCTGAATAAAAAACAGCCTCTGCCATATCGTAAGGACCATTAACTGTTTCTGCTTCTTTGCTTCTAATACTTCAGGTTTTAGTTATCATCTGTGCTTTTAGAGGCACTTAAAGGCACCCCTATTACAAAGCTTCATACAAATTTTTCATGTAGTCTGTGAAGAAAGGTGAATATTAGTCTTTGCTGTGAGTTTGGGGTTTGGCTATTAAAAAGCTAATTTGGGGATTTGGGATGATTTTGACATATAGAAGACAAATTCCTACATTGAGGAGCTCATGGTATAGGACAGCACAAACTTGTTTTGTTGCGATCCTAAGAAGATGGAGCAGTCTTTTTACCCCAGGGTGAAAAATAGGAAATTTCAAATCTACTGGAAAAAACTATCAGGTTGGTACAGGTGTGTAGCTCAACAGCAGATGGTGGTGAAGTGGGATGGTCTCAGCCTGTTGATTATCCTGGTCAGCTACCATGAAGTTCCTGATATTCTATTAAAATTGCACTCCATAAAAAAAAAAGATAAAAGTTATAGTCCCTTTGCATCACTCCTGGTTTTCTCTGTACACTCAAGAGAAAAATTTCTAAGATGTAGTCCTGAGCCTAGAAACTGAATTTAAATTGCAATTTTCCCARTGGAAATTCCACAGTTTATTTCCACTGGACACGTGCCCATGCTATCCAAGCCAGCTACTCAGGTGCTAAATCACTGACAGCTCAGCTTTCACTGCAGCTCTTGAAGATGTCTTTTCATTTGTTAGCTCTTGGCTTTCAATACTGCTGCACTCAATTTCTTTTTTGTGTAAGCATCACTTATCCCCATCTGTTGCCTACCTCCCCTCTCTTCACAGTACGCTTAATATGATAGACATTGTCCAAACATGTATGAATACCTCAATTTTGTCCTTTGGAGCTTCATCAAACAAAATGCCAAACAGCAATACAGTCAGATTTTGGAGGATAAGCAGTCTTTTCACCCATTTTAAAGTTGCTGCCTCCCACACTTGGAGGTTTGATACAGAGCACTTCAGCAGTGGGCAGAGATGAACAGCCTGATAAACATATTCCTTTGTGTGGAAACAGCTTCTGTATGGAGATTTCTTTCTTGAAGGACCTCAAAATTCCAAARCAATGCCAAAGGCAGAGTTTTGCTAATGCTGAAGTGTTGCCACCTCTGAAGTCCAATCAGCAGCCACATGTGGGTATGAAGGAAACCCTCTGTTCAAATGCCAAGCTCAGTAAGAGTTTAGAGACAGACTCTTTCTCCAAGGTGGCTCTGAGTCAGGATAATAAGGTTTAAGCTCAAATCTTAGGAAAGGTTAGGTGACACACAGAGGAGAGGATCTAATCCTCTCTAGCACCAAGGCACAGTCCACATTCACATTTACCTTCACTCCTGCTGAACGGGGACTCTACATCTGTGTACCTCTGGCAATGAAATTCTGGTTGCAGTTTGACAATTAGTTGACGGTGGATTTATGCATCTGTGTGTTTAACCCTCTTATAACCCCAGTCTCCTTATCCCTCCCCCTTGGACAGGAACGTTGGGAAGGTTTCTGCATTCCCAACAAGTTGGCAGCATGTCCCTGGCCTGCCTGGTGCCTTTGCAGGTCTCATTATCCTTTGGAGTGAGCTTGCTCTCAATTTGCTCTTCTTCAGTGCAACGAGATGGAAATGGCTTTGAAATTTACCTTTTCAAATCTCAGCTTCATATTCCTTCTTTGATGTTTCTTGTCAGGTTTTCCAGCTGTCCTTGCCTTTCTCTCCTCACCACAGCTTCCTCTCTCCAGGCTGTGCTTTCTCCAGGCTTGTGACTCCCTGGGCATTCTAACTTGCAAAGGCATTTCAGTCACAGAGTGGCTGTCACTGGAGCTCTAATTCACTCTGCTACCAACAACAGTGTGTGTCATCCTCAGTGGCTGTGTCAGAGTTGGACAACCACTGGAAAAAAAACCACAGAAATGCTCTGTCAAAGAAACTTTGGAGGCTGTAGGAGGTTATAGTTGCTTCAATACTCAAGCGAGGCTTARGAATTTGTAATGAATGGTGTCCACAGAGAAAGAGCTGGGACAACTTGCACTTTAGATCTGCAGACTCCTGCAATGTTCAGGTAGATCCGGAGTCTCATTGGGCCTCCAGGTGTGGCCACATTTGGCAACAGATCGTGTTYCAGGCTCTTTGCTTCATCACTGTCTTTGGAATGCACTGGTTAGAGGAATGGTCCTCAAAGGAGCAGCTCTTTTCGTCACTTCTTTACTTAATTGGATTCACACTCAGAGGATTCCACACGGACACTTGAAGGAAATCATTACTACTGTAATGATGTTTGTAGCTCATCAGTTCAAGAAGAAAATGGATGGTTATTCAACCTGCTTATAAGACATCAGGCAAGGGGCTCTGATACCCTCTCTCTTATTCATAGTTGTTGACTAAAATGTTATATAAAGTATATGTAAGACTGTTTCCCATGTAAATATGTATGTGTGTATGTATATGTATTTTTATATATATTTATATTATATATTTATATTATATACTTGTTAAGGAATGTTTTTCTACAGCCTGGTATGTGATTCTTGCTTTAGCCTCTCTTTTTCTGCACACTCAGCTGACACATTTCATTTTTAAAAGGAAGCTCTCTGGGACTCGGGAAGAGAAGCAAAATATCTCCAGAATATTAYCTTAATCAAGCTCACAGAATATTCTGGGACAACAAAATAAATTATTAACCTTGGTGTTACAAATCAGCTCACATACATTAAAAGCTSCTCCAGTTCCATAGTTTAATAAATGTGTTAATATATAAGCAGTCCAAGTAAAACAAAGCAGATCCTTATTAAAAATAAAAGAATCTGAATCTTAATGTACAGAAGTACTTAACTGGCTTCCACAACAGGGGAAAAAAAAATCTTCCAAAATTTTCTTATCTTTTGCCTATACACACATATTATCACCAAGCGGAATGTGAGAACTTGCTGAAACAGGTTCCCGTGATGCTGAACTCACCATAGTAAAGTGCTGAAAGCACAAACATGAGAAAATTCCCATTTATCAAAGTCAATATTTCCTCTCTTGCACGGTCTTGGGGGAAGATTATTTTTATCTCTCTTAGACCTGTCATTTTATGCTACAACCTCCACAGCAAAGAGTACATTTGGAACACAAATCTGGATGGTCTAAATGAAGCCATGAAGAAGGGAAGCTATTTTATCCTTGCCTCCCTGCTCAGACTTTTCTCCCTGTGCTGAGTACAGTCTGTGGAATTTGAAACTGGGATTGAACATGTGGGCTGGGAATGGGAATATCTTGAATTGTTTTATGTGTTTTCAGTTCTTTATTATTGCTTAGATCAAACTGGTTTTCCACTGATGCAGTAGCAGTAGTGCCAGCAGAGTTGTTTAATACTCCCAGTCTTTTTATTCTGTTTCTGTGCCTCTCTGTGAAGCCCCTGTTAACAAAAGCGTGCTATCATTTGGTAAAGCAACTTTTTGGAAAACACRGTGTTCTCCAGCATGTTTGCTAGGGTTTGGGCATGAATGGGATCACCATAGCTGGCATGTATTGAAGAGACTCAGCTGAAGTCTTTGAAACCTGATAACAAGAAGCTCTAATTGATTTGCCTGCAAAGTAGGATCAAATAGGCYTCTAATGCTTTTTTAACCTTCTTCTCTGCCAAGTGTTCCTTGAGGGAAACCCGAGGTTTGCTAAACATAACCTTCTCCTGGTGAAGATGATAGAAATCTTCATGTTATCCGGGGATTCTTTTCCATCAAAGAAAATATTTGGATTTCACATTTTTGCCTTTGTAGCTCAATACAAGGTAAAGGTTTTAGCTTTCCCAGGTTCCATCCACCTCCTCCTAACCTTAGTAGAAATCATATGAAACTGCAAAAAAAACCTCAAACAATTTAAAAAGCTGCTGTGGGAGRGGCAGTGGGTCCTAAACTTTAAAAAGAAGGGGGTAAGAAAGACCAGAAGGAAAAACTATGACCTTTCCTAGTTCTGATTTCTGTTACATAGATTAAATGTATTGAAATTTAATGTGAAGTCCAAGGGTCTAAAACAAACTGTGGCCCAAAGTGATGCAGTTCGTGCAGAAAGAAACATCTACCCTGTATAACCCAGTATCAGTATGGGAATATTCCATACTGCCACTGAGGGGATAGAAATTCTTGACTGTGTTAGAATAACTGCTGAGTTTGTTCCTGCTGGCTCCTCACAGTTCCCCTACAGTAATCTCTGCTCAAACACACTTCAGGCAGAGATTATACAGTAAGCTTTTTCCTTCTAAAGTCTAACACTGTAAATAACACAGTCCACTCTAATTAGCTTTTGTAAACATGCATCCAGCAGGCAAGAAAGGAAGAGAAATAACCAGTGAGCAATGTAGCTATCCACTGCTTCAGGCACAACATTTGGAATTATTTGCCCAAATGATGTCATTACAATAATCCTACCCAGGATTTTCCCCTTTCCCCAATACTGTAACGGAATGATAAATCCTGCAGGTGACTCACTGGCAGCAGGATGCACACTCATGCACCAAGTCTGCTTTTGGATAGAGACACTCAGAGTGAGGACTTTCCAGCATGACATATCAAGCTGTGAAAATATTTCCAAGCAAATATTTGGATTTCTTGGTTGATGATCAGCCCAGTGTTTCTCAGGCAGAAACATGTTTCCTCTGTCCATTTTTCCCCTTAGGAATTTCAGTYCTACACAACTGACCCAAAACTGCTTTTGTATCAATCCTCTTAAGGTTTCCCAGTGAGATAGTTGGGCATCAAGCTGGGGCTTTAAGTAGGGACAATTCTCTTTCCCAAGTTTTTGAGTTCTTGAGTGGAAAAACTGCCAGTACATCCTCATCTATTAGCTCATAAACTCAATTCCACAATGCAACATTTCTRGAAGTAATTTAGGCATGGTAAACAATGACAAATCAACTTTTCTTATATCAAACTACCTCTAAGAAAAATACCCTCCTGTCTGGGGAGATACCTGAAGGTCTGATGTAACATTTTTCCCCTTCTAAGGTTTTTATGAACAAATTTAACAAAGCTCTTTTATAACTTCAAAGGTTTTAATGACCTCCTGATTTCACAGCATTTAGCATTCTCCAAGGTGGAACTGCTGCCCAAAGCACCTTGCTGGAGGAGAACCATCCTGGACAAAGGCCAGAAAGGACTTACAGTTTGTCCCTGGTTTGGTCATGTTGGAAATCCTCCATATAGCCAAGATTGTTACAGCCCTCCCAAATAAACTGAAGTGATGGAAGAAGAATAGGGAGACAAAATCCAGGAGGTCAGTAAAAGACTAGATATGTGTAGGAAGGAAACATGTTAATTTTGTGTGGGTTTAAGGAAAAAAAAAAATGCTGTTTGAGTCTTTCTTGGAGACCTTCCCTTTTTGTGGCAAAGGAAAAGGGATCAATCTCAGCTCATTCATTATTAAACTGTCTTTGTTTCCAAAWGGAGATCCTTGATCCTAGTTTTCTAATGACTGGAAATACTATTTTTTCTTAATTTTCAGATACGTTAATATTTTAGTAAGGTTCTCATTCCAGTTTCTAAGGTAACTGCACTTCCATTTCTCTTATGATATCCCAGCTTGTCAGCCTTCTTGAGGCAGGATCCCATAGCCTCTCTTAATTGGCCCTCCAACCCTTTGTAAGTCTCACTCTGAGTAGCTGCTCTGACACTTTTCTCCAGCCTCTTCAGCTCTCCCAAGGTTATGAACAAGAGCAAAATAATTGATCAGGAAATGTGCCTCAAACCAGCCACCCAATGCACCTACTTGGTGGGCACCCGTCTTCCGGTTTTCGGGCTCTGAAGCATTTGTCCTTGTTGGTCACAGGGAGTTATTAGAAGACAACTCTGTGCCCAGTCAGTATTGTTATTTTTATAAATGGTTGAAACTTCTTTTGGTTTTCCTTTGGGCCTTGGCAATTTGTGTGGTAGCCCCCTCCTGCAGAATGTGTTTCAAATGTTTTCCACTTGAAGTTGTTGCAAAGATGAAAACAGTATTAATTACCTCCCTACATCCTTTTCTTCTTGAAGGAAACACCTCATGTCTTATTTATCTGGGAACACAGCTACTGATAAAAACTTGAGTTTCGTTAGGAAACATTTCTAACATTTATAAAGTTAATGCAATCTTCTTTAAATACTCCATAGCTTGAAAGCATCTGTCACAAGTCTTTTTTGGCTTCCTTCATCTTTTTAGCATCAACAGAGTCTGCCACACCCCCAAAGCCATCTGTGTATCTCATGTAAAACTTCTGCAAGAGCTTTTGTTTCTCTTGACCACCTACATCCCACAAATGGAAAGCATCRGTTTTATTTTTCTCTCTTAAATCCCCACAGTATCACTCCCAGTGTGTAGGAAGAAAGCCAACAAGCCAATTTGGTGTCAGCCTGCAGAGCAGGGGTGCCCCCCCAGAAGGGGCAGGGTGTGCAGCCCAAAGACACCAGGGACCTGCATTAGAAATGTATGAACAGGCTGCTACAGCAGGTAGGAGAAGGGGCTCATGCCACTGTCCAGGACCAGAGCCCGGAACAAATCCCTCCCAATGATATTCCATGTAGCTCTTGTTGTATTTTAGCACTAAACTGAAGTAATCCTTCAAAAAGTAAAAGCTATCGTTGAAAAGCAAAGCTATCATCTCCTTCATATGGTAGTTTACTTTCTCTCTGCTYGAGATATGAGCAAGAGTGATTCATTTGTTTTTGCCAAATCTCAGTTTTATTCTACTGTAATTTCTTTTTCTATTCAGAAAATAATTCTGATCTTCATTGTTGCTCRGAATTTGAACCAAATCTTTGGGATTTTTAAAGGCTGAAAATCCAATTTCATTATAAACTTCTGTGGATTTTTTCTGTATTTCAAGGACACACTCAGCAGTAAATCTACAATCCTAAAATGCATGAAAAACTCTGTTCCTGGGAAGACCCCATAAAAATTTGCAAACTCCTGAAATTTAGTGACAGAGAGAACCAGAAATCTATTTGGCCTCATGGTTCAAAGCCTACTGAAGTCAGTGTGGCCTTTCCCACTAACCTCAATAGCTATTTTTGTTGCAATATTTATGTAAGGTTGAGGAAAATTTAATATTTAGCCATGTTTTGACAGTTTCATCATTATTGACTCCAGATTTCAGATGGAGGGATTGTAGTCAGGAAGAGTAGAGCTGAAATTATTTTAAAAAACTGTATGACTATCATCAAGACATTTATTCCTTGGTTCTTTGAGGTGAGAGATTAAGACAGGGTTTAGGAGTGACTAGAAGGATGCCAAAATGACCCTCCAGTTTTTCCTTTTGTTCTCAGGCTGAGAAGTCTTGCAGCATCACTGCTGCTCCAGAGCTGGACCTCCCTGGAGTATGGCAGCTGCTCAGCAGAGAAGCAGCCACTAGAGAGCATGACGAGACCAAATAACCTCCCTGGGTGTGCTCTAGATCAGGGCTGGAASCAGGTCTCCTGAGGTAGAAAGCTGGTGCTCTGAAGCATCTTCATGACTGAGTGCTGTAAGCAAAGACAAAAATCCAACACAACTGCAAATCTTCAAAGTAAAAATAAGAGCATTGAACCCAACCTCAGTGTATTGAATGAAAGCAAGCATGAAACTGTCACATCTGTTTTGTGTCTTTCATATGAAAATTATATATAAATGTCTCCATTATACATATATTTTGATTCAATAGAAAGTCTTCAATATGGAGTACATATAAATATTTATGTGTTGCTAGTAAACCTCTGAATATCATTGCTTTATGGTTATTTCTTCTGTGTAAAGCAGCTTTCAAGGCTACAGAAAAAGAGATATGAATGGAAGAAGTAAGACAAGTTTAGTATATTTGGAGAACAATAGCAAATCTAAATAATGAGTAAGTTAAAAAAAAATTTCAATCATTCTACAGATATTTACAATGGTAAAAGGAGAAAACGGAGKTCTTTGAAATGGCATAAAAGGCTTTCAACTTTTTATCTTTAGCTCTGTGATCATCTATCAATCAATATTGGGAAACGATCTTAAGTGAGTTGGCATTTGCAATTTACTTCCTGTTGGGGCAGTGATTTGTACTATGAAACAGGAGAAATTGTACATTTGGCACATTATTCAAGGATGGAACAGAGTAGGAAGAAGAAAGAAATTTCCTTCACACTGTGAGAAGAGCTGTCTTTTCCAGCAGTGAGGATACAGACTGCGTGATGCTGATATGCTGAGGTTTTCCATGGGCTAGAAACTTGGCAGCTTTTATTCAGGGAAAAAATAGCTTCAAGRATGGCTCTGTTCTGAGCTTGGCACCAGGGAACACTCACCAGTGGGCAACAGAATGGTCCCAAGTCTGTGTCTCATCAGAGCTGGTGCCTCCAGAGCATGCCAGTATTTCCTGGCACTGTTCCAACAAACATCCTCAAGTAGAAAATGGAGTACGCAAAATGCAGAAATAAACAAAAACACTCAACCCAAAAATCCAACCCCTGACTTTCCCTCACTGCCTCACTAGAAACAGGCAAAACTGAACACATGTTAAAATCCATAGCTCCTGGTAGAAAAAAGGGTGGATTTCCAAAGGAGAGGAAACTGTTGGTCTGGCTAGTAGACATTTTCGCCTTCTTATGTGGAGGGTATTTCMATAATCTTGCCTAGCAACTAATTTTCCCTCTGAACTCTAAACTATTTCAAATACCCATTTACTGCTTCTGTAAGTTACTAATTTTAAAACCTGTTTTCTCTTTTTTATAATGCCTCCTGCATCATTCCACAAGTTGGGGACCAGGGCATAGAGGTATGATTTGTAAACCTCTTTATGTCCTTCACATGGCTCAGCTTCTTCACTGTAGGAGCTTTTAGGTTATTTCCTAAAGCACCAAGTCTTTCCAGGATCCAGTCTAAAGAAAGAGAAATCAACTGCTTTGTGTGTATTTGTATTGAATGAAAAATGTTGGAATTTGATCTGCTTGAAGAATATTGTGACAGAAGACAAGGTTCTTATTGACAGGTACAATCAACTCTATTTCTGTTGACCACAATAAATTATAATTCAGTACAAAACTGTTTTTAACCATTAACCACAGTGCCAAGGGCAGGACCTTCAAAGGCTATTAAATAAAAGATAAAACCTAAGTACTCCCATAGCTTCATGCCACATGATGCTCTAGAAATCACTTCTAAAAATTTCACAGGGGATTGAATTTATAAAGAGAGTTGCTTTTTTT
>QVAJ01000053.1:2697264-2713392 GCA_003546035.1 Mixornis gularis | reverse complement strand
AGATCATCAAATTCCAACCTCCCTGACACAGGCAGGGAAATTTCAACAAAATCAGGTTGCTCAGACCCCCATCCAACCTGGCCTTGAACACTTCCAGGGATGGAGCATCTACCGTCTCTCTGGGCAACCTGTGCCAGTGYTTCTTAAGCCACTTCATAACAAAATTTCTTCCTTATATCTAGTCTACATATACTCTCTTTTAATTTAAAACCATTACCCCTTGTCCTGTCACTACAGCCCTACTAAAAACTTTCTTTGTGTACTGAAAGGGTGCCACAAGATCTTCTTTCTCCAGGCTGAACAAACTCAGGTCTCCAGGCTGAACAAACTCAGGTCTCTCAGCCTGTCCTCATGTGAGAGATGATCCAGCTCTCTGACCATCTTTGGGGGCTTCCTCTGGRCATGGTCCATGTCCTTCCTGTGCTGAGGCTCCAGAGCTGAAGGCAGCATGGCAGATGGGATCTCACCAGMGCAAAGCAGAGGGGCAGAATCCCCTCCCTCCTCTGCTGCCCATGGTGCTTCAGAGCACCAAAGCCAACACATTTGGCTTTCTGGGATGCAAGTGCACATTTCTAGGTCATATCCAGCCTTTCATCCACTAGGACCCCAAAGTCCTTCTCGTCAGGGCTCCTCTCAACCCCTATGTCGTCTTCCTTTTTTGGCTAGAAATGTTTATTTTTCTTTGTGGCCCTTGCCAAGCTCAGCTCTAGCTCTACCTTGGCCTTCCTGACCTCAATCTTGCACAACCAGACCACATCCCCATACTCCTCCCAGGATACATGTCCCTTCTTCCATTGCCTGTGCATTTCCTTCTTGCCCTTTAGTTTGACCAGCAGGTCTCAACTCASCCRTGATCTCTTGCCTTCCTTGCCCTAGTTCTTACAACATGCACTTTTCTAACCAGACTGCAGTTCTGGGGTTGGAGCCCACAGTGAGAGATGGCACAGTCCTGCAGAGCTGGATGCTGCAGCAGTGTCACTAGATGTGAGTGACACAGGCTGTAGGTGTCGTGGGCTTGCTCATTACATCAGTCAGCATCTGCTATAAATCCCATGAGTAGCGTTGCCATAGTGAGGGTGCAGTGTGGTGCTTTGGATGGTGGAGATGACAGTCATCCTAAATAGCAGGCTAGCACTGCCATACAAGGAGACAAAGGATTAGAACCTCACTGTCATGAACATTTAGGACAGCCCAAATGTGCCATATGAAAACAGCAATTTGAGCTTTGCTTATTGAAGTAAGGTTTGCAAGACCAGCAGGGGTGTGTCATTTCCTGCCACCCCATCAGTAAGAGCCTTGGTGGGCACATTGTGAGCCAGCATGTTTGCAGGAGAATCCTTGGCATCAAAGAGGGAGGATATTGACCCTGTTTGATCTCTTGGAATTATAGATATAACAGAGTTTGGTTTTGATTGAATTGTTGTACTTCATTTTCACTTGATATTGGCCAACACAAACAAAAATGGGGAAGAGACCTCAAAAAGAAAGAAAAAAAGAAAAAAAAAGTCCTGCTGTCTCAAGAAGTCTGCATTGGAGGCATGAAAAAAAAGCACAAGAATGCTTTATAAGGCATCCCATTTGGGTTGGATTCAACCTTGTGAAACCAAGGTTGACAGAAAAGAGCAAGCAGCTACATCTTTATAACTCCTTTATGCTTCCAGTGGGAGCACCACAATTACCACAACACTAATCTTCTCCAATAAAGAATGAAGGAGAGATGTGAATTGCACGTTCCCCACTTCAGTTGTTCCCAGGGAGATCATCTTTTACCTTACAGGATTTAGCTGTCAATAAAAGAAAGAGATTAAAGAAAAGAAAAGTAAAGAAAGCAAAGAAGCTTTACTCTGTAGAGGATTGTGTGAGTGAACTTGTGCTTGAAAGAGAGGGTGAGACTGGAGAGTGCACAAGAGGTTCTCCAACATGTAAAGGTGGGAGTATAAGTGTATGTGAATGTGTGTGTCTTTGAGAGAGTGAGGAAGCTAGAATAGCTAGGAAAAATCAGGAAAATATATAAACATTCACAGCTACAAATTTTAAAGCTGCTACCCTTGCAAGATTGATTGAAGGTTTGAAAGACTCACAAAGTCTTGCTGCTTTTTTCTGCCAGCTGTCCAGATACCATGGAACTGAAAAGCTAAAAAAACAACATTTGGGAAAGTGGATTTGTAAAAAGTGATGATGGGGAATTTTGTGGAGATCRGCTACCTACTCACTAACAGTGTGAATTTTGGTGTTTGTCCTGTCTTCATTTTGGGTTGCGTCAACCTGAATTGACACATTTGGCTCCTCACACTGAGTTGAAATATTCTATGTCAACTCAGTATTAACCTTCAGCCCTCTGGACATCCACCTTCATGCAAATTGAAGGTCACTGCCTCTCATTCTGGATTTGTACTGTAGGTCAGAGTCTTGGCCTGAATGAARTTCAAAATACGCTCAAGTACACTGACCTGTTTTGTTTGGACCCTAGGGCAGTAAGATTATAGCATATCCTGGAACAGTTGTCCATCTGGAAAATCAAATACACAGAAGAGATTAGGGGCCTGAAGCATTCAAACTAAAACTCCCATGAGGCTCTCCAGCTGTCAAGGARTCTGATCAATGTTGGACCATGCTGGAACAACATGTTTTGACATTTCCAAAGYATATTTTAATGGAATATTCTTTAATACATACACACACATGAATCCATTAATTACTGCTGGCTCAATTAAGGCTGAAAACAAATGTGTAATAATTTARATATATCTTTTATCCAGTTCTAGTTGTGCTGAATGATATTAAATGTGTTGTAATTGTATCATTTACACTGCTTGTGTATATTCTGATAATTTCAGAACAGACCTGGGATAGCTGAAAGAGTGGGTTAACAGGAACATATGAAGTTCAACAAAGACAAATGCAAGGTCTTTCACCTGGGAAAACATAGTCCAGAATTGCAGCACGGGCTGGAATCTGCCTGGATGGGGAACAGCTTTGTGGAAAAGGCCCTGGAGGTCCTGGTGGACAACAAATTCAGAATGAGTGACCAGTGTGCAGCTGGGGCAGAGAAAGCCAGCAGGAGTGTGGACTGCATTGACTAGGGCATCCCCAGCAGAGACTGGGAACTCATCACCCCCCTYTACTCAGCCATCAGAGTGGAATTCTAGGGCCAGGAATGGCCCTAATATGCAATACTGTGAATGCCAGGTGTGGAACACTGTGTTCAGATTTGGTCCCTGCTATATAAAAGGCTGTGGACTGGCTGAACAGAACCCAAAGAGCTGCCACAAAGATGAGCAATGGAGGGGAAAGTCTGACGTGGGAAAAGGCTGAGAAAACTGGGCAAGTTCAGCCTTGAGAAAAGAAGGCCTGGGGGAGACAACTTCACCATGTTCCAGTATTTAAAGGATGGCAAAAAAGATCAGACTCTTCTTTTACAATGAGTCATATGGAAAAGATGAGGGGTGATGTGTACAAGTAACTTCTGGGGAGATTCCAATTGGACATATGATGAAAAAATTATGAGAATAATTTCCCCAAGAAAGTGGTGGATTCCCTGACGTTGGACAGAATGCTGGACCATCTTGTTTTTGCCAAGAAAGGTTGGACCAGATGATCCTGGAGGTCCCTTCCAACCTGGTATTCTACGAGTCTGTGATTATATGAACTGTGGATATCAAAAGTATCAAATGAATGTGTGCAGGTGTTCTGATGACACTGGAGAGCAGTATTTGTTGATCAGAGCAATTCAGGAGAAAACCTCTGCCTTCTGCTCARACTCTGGGGAGAACTTTGAAAAAGAGTTACAAAGAAGATGGAGAAGAAAATGACATTAACTAGAAATTTAATATAGCACTTGAAACTAAGTTTTGTTTCACTACCAGTTTTTCATTGCTATGATCTTTTACCAGGCRGGCAAAATCACAAGAGAAGTCCATAATCTTCCATAAATCTTTAATTAATGCTGAGTAGGTAGGCTCACATGCTTCTGAGCAGTTTCTAAGCAAACTAGAATATTACAGCCTATTTGTTCARAAGTCCCATGAAGGCATAAATCATATTGTTTTTGAAGATATATATTATATTGTTCTATCTAGATATTCCATAATTCAGCATGAATTCCTCCATCTTCCATCATTAGCRTTGCTTTACTTTTTAACGCTGTTACATTGTGGTGTTTCAAATCTGGCAGTATGATTAGGAAGTAGGAGTATATACACATTGTAGCTGATATTTACTTATACCTCTCCTTCCATTTAGTCTCAGCATTAAATAAATTGTAAACTTGACACAAAAGTTTTCGAAATATATCTTCTACAGAGGAGTGTGGGCTGTTCCTCTATGTTAGTTTTACTGCTCCTTTTATTTCAATTGTTCCAAGCAGGGATATCATCTGTGCAGATATTTTATCTTGTGTGAGGGACATAGGCTCTGATGGTCCAATCAGCAAAAAAGTTCATGTGCAATGCAAGCCAAGGTCCAAAGAAAAGGTGATCATAAACTACGTTTCATCTTCCTTATGCCATGGTGTGAAATAACTTTTATGGCAACTGACCTTGGCTTACAACACATGCTTGTTGATGAGGAAAAACAAGATAATAGAATGAAATAAAATTCTGACTTGGCCTGGCCTGACCTCCATACATTTGTYACACCCCCTGACTTCTCCTGGCAAACTGAGGCATCAGACTCATTTTAGCAGATCTGGCTATGTCAAAGCTTGCTGTTGGGGCTTCTGCTGCAGCTCATGAAGATGGAGTCAATGTTGTCAATRGAATTAAGGAATCAATTAATCTGATCCCATCTACTTTCAGATTAGATTAATCTATTTTTTAGACATGTTGGTGGTTTTGGCTTTGGGGTTTTTTTAAACTGAAAATGGGCTGCCCATTGATTGTAAAGGGCAATTAGAGTGAGGGCCTGCTCAGAGATTCATGTTAGTATTTTCTACAGATTTTATGAGACAAATCCCACCCCAAAACTAGGATCCTTCAAACTGTGTGGCATAGCTAGCAATGGAAGTCATTGAGTAATAGTCAATGCCCCCTCACTCTCTTCCACATGTCCACTTTTATTAACCAGCCACCAAAACACAATATTTCCTAACTGGCCAATTACTCAAATGTCAAGAATCAATTGGCATGGTTCAATATTGGCCAGTTTAACTCTCCACTCCAGAACTGCTTTCTGGAAACAAAAATGGGCTATCAAAGATGGAACAGGAATCAATAGCAAACAGCRTGGTTACACGTAACCTTTTCTCTCAGCAATACACAGAACCATTCACAAATAAATATTTTCTCACTAATTCTCTTTGTAATGACAACAACAACWGCAAATCTAACATAAAGCATACCTCCTGCCTTTTTCAATAACATATCAAATCACCCAGTTTTACTGATATTTCAGTGATGTCAAGACAAAGTAGAATGTTTGTTTGATAACAAGAGAATCGAACAGCACATCAAACAGAATTATATTACTCTAATACACACACTTTCTCTCATCACAGTCAATACAGCACACACTGTGAATGTATTAAGAAAGCCAGATGCATTGATTATTGTCAGTCTGAGAAAGAAGCCTCTGTTGACATTGAAGTAAAMAACAGATACTCTAAAAGAGATTGTAATTATTAGGAAATTAATTTTGGACTTCTTGCTCCAAAATATTGCTAAATACATCTTAATATGTGCTACTTTGCATCATTATTTAARCAGTGACCAGAGGTGAAATATCAAGCTAAAGGACTTAGTGCAATACACACATTTGTTTCCAAACTTAAAATAGCAAATCTTTGACTTTAGTAAAAAAGTGATAAGCAACCACTTTTTATTTGACCTTTTGGAGTCAATTTATGATGATAAAAAAATGCAGTAACACCTGGTAAATGCACACAGACATCACAGTTATGCACTGATGGCGATGAAGAACTGTGAGGCTTCCTAATACGCTCTACATCCTTGTAGTGTTTTGATCAAGSTGTTGTCTGGAATTCCCTGGGTATCTCTTCAGTAAACATATTGCCCATGCTGGCACAGGACAAAACAGAGTCAATCCTTGTTTGCTGAGATTCACAGATACCTGTTAGAYAGTCTTAAGTGATCAGATAATCTATGGTTGATGGCTGATTAGGGCAGGGAGGGACAAAATGGGGAAGCAGTACTGATCCATCATGATTTTCTCTCACTGTTGTTGGCCGCAACAATTATATTATTTCAATTCTATTATGATAGAATAATTATGAACTCATGGAATATCAGGTTGAAAGGGAACCTCARCAAGTGAAAGGACAAGAGGACACATCCTCAGCTTATGCCAGGGGRGGTTTAGATTGAATTTTAACAACAACTCCTTCACAGAAAGGGTTGTCAAGCATTTGAACAGGTTGCCTGATGAAGTGGTCGCCATTCCTGGGGGTGTTTAAAAGATGTGTAGATGTGACACCTGGGGAAATGATTTAGTGGTGGATTGGCAGTTGTGTTTTATTATTAGTTTATTTATTTATTTATTGTTACAAATAAATAAATAAACAACCCCAACCCCCCAAACAAACACACACACCCCCCAAAAACAATGAAGAAGATTGCAACACATTGGTTTCTTATAGTTCTTTCCCAAACTGTGGATCCACCTCCAGAAAAAATGTATGTGAGTTTATTTCCTAAACATTTTCCCACAGCCATTGCATCACCAGTTCTAAGGGAAAGAAAATCAGAAAGGAAAAAGYAGCAATGTCAACATATCTCAGGACCTATTAGAAAGATGACAGATAATACCATCCCTTTTCAGAAAGACTTAGAGGATATGAAAATAGAAGCTAGCATCTGGGAAAAAAATATCCCAATTTAACCTGAATTCCTTGTTCTCATCCCAAGTAATGCATATTACTGGCTCCTGTGGAAAGAGTGGTTTTCTAACCTTGTTTCTTGTAGCCAAGAAACAAGTTTCTGCAATGTACCATGCTACCCCAGTCATATCACAGAACTGCAGAATCTCAAAATAGTTGGGGTTCAAAGAGACCTCCAGAGGTCATCTGGTCCAATAGCCCTGCTCAAGCATGGCCATCAAAAGCTGGTTGTCCAAGACTGTAGATTTATTGAATATCTCCAAATATTTATTGTATCTCCATGTATTTATTTATTGGAAGATCTCCAAAGATTCACAGTCCACAATACCTCTGGTTCACAGTCCACAATACCTCTGGACAGCCTGTGGCAGTGCTCAGTCAGCCTCAAATAAAAAGGTGTGGTCAGATGGTACCTCCTGTATTTCATTTTGTTCCCATTTTGTGCCTCTGGTTCTGCCACTGGGCAGCCTGCCTCTGTCTTGTTTACACCCTCCCTTCAGATTTTTGTATAAATTCATTATATATTACCTATAACTATATTAATTTTATTTCCATCATATTGAATACATTATATAGGTTTATTGTGTATTTATGTTCTTTTAAGCCTTCTCTTCTCTGGGTTGAACCATCCCAACTCTYCCAGGTTTTCCCTATAAGAGTGATGCTCCAGTTTCTCCATCAGTCTCTCTGGAGATTGGATACCATTCATTATGTTCATGTCCTTCCTGAACCATGGACAGTCCTCCAGGTGTCCTCTCACCAGTGCTGAGTAGAGAGGAAGGATCGTMTCCCTTGAGCTGTGGGCAATACTTTGCCTAAGGCATCTGAGGAATCAGTGCTGCAAGGACCCATTGCTCATATTCACCTTGGTGTCCACGAGGAACCCCAGGTGTGTTTCTGCAAAGCTGCTTTATAGCTGGGCAATCCCCAGCRTGTATTGGTGCATGAGGTTCCTGCCCAGATGCAGAATTTATGTTTTCCYTTTGTTAAACTTCATGAGGTTCCTGTCTGCCTCTCCAGCTTCTATGTATGTAAATTAACATATATGAATATATATATGAATCCTTATATTTTCCAGACAACATCCTTAGAAGTATGCTACAAGCTGTAAGTTTTAATCAAAGCATCTTCTTTCACTCTTATTTCAGACACTCAGTTATTTTGTAACATAGGAATGACTGGTCATGTTTATAGATGAACTCTGAAGGGAAGTGGGCAAATGRTGAATGGGCAAGTGCTCAAACAATATGGCTCAGACAACATTCTTTTTATTATGGTGGTGTTGGTTCTCTTATTCARTCTTATGGAAGAACACAAGTATTTAGTGTGAAAATCAAAGCCTGACAAGCTTTGTAAACCCACCAAGTTTTCTGGCAATTGGTTGTTGATTCAAAACTTGCTTTCCATGTGTGGAGGGAGTAGAAAAAGGACTGTGTTTATGTTATGTCACTTTTCTGCAAATACAATAAATGCTAGTAATGAAAATCTATACTGAAAATGGTTAATATCTACAAGGATAGCACCAYTTACAAGACTAAGACCACAAACCACAAAATTATTTAGTTTGCCTGAGAACTCAGAAGGTCATTGAGGTTATCCCTGCTTTCASTAGGAGGTTGAATCAAAGTTACTTTGGGCTGAGGTTTCATTAACCTCAGAGCCTCAAAGRACAAGGCTTTGTCCAGCTGAGGTTTGAATATCTCAAAGGATGGAGCGTCACATCTTCTCTGGGTTGCTATCCTAGTGTTGAACATCATCACTGTGGGATTTTTTTCCTTATAACAGGAAATTTTCCCATACTGTACCTCATGCCCGTTGCTTCCTTTTATTTCCAAATTCACAAAAATTAAAGCTGTGTCTCTGTGTTTATAGACATAGAGTAACCATCAGCCAACTTTGTTGGCTATTACCTATCTGAAGAAATCTGGTAAAAAAAATAACACTTTTTAACACTCAAATATTAATCTTACATAAAAGTGGGATATAAATGCATATTCAGATGTTTTGCGTTTTTCTTTTCTATATACATATATACTACATAGCCACTTTTTAGTAGAAGTTAAAGCAATTGCTACAGTAAAAATCAATTACGTGCCTTAAAGWATTCAACTTCCATAAATAAAAGCAATTGCTAATCTTAATGAATGTATCCAACATGTCCAAAAAGTAGTAATTTATTTAATTTCTTCTTGGGCTTGACCAATCCAATGACTCTGCACAGCAATTTCACTGAAATGAATTAAGGCAGATTGTCAGATCATGATTTATTTCTCTGTCATTTGTTTAGGTCTCTCAGTTTTGTAAACAAAATTTTTGGATCATAAAAATGTAACTCTTCTCCAACACTTGAAACACTCACTTGGCCTTCAAGTTTTTATATTTTGTTTATCAAATTTGATGCAGTTTTTTCTTCTCTCCTGGTGATGTTTTGTATTCAAATCTCTACTCRTTCAGTTACAGACAAGGGGTTTAAATGAAGCAGGACCTACTATGTTAGATGGCCATTTAAGAGGCATTTTAAAAAGATTCTTTTGAAAAAATGTGCAATGGCCCATATAAATCATTTTCCTCCCTGAAACATATTTAACATTAAAGAATAAATCTCAACTGTATTGAAGGTCCCAAAAAAGGAGTGAAAAAAATATTAGAAGTTACAGACTTAAAACATGAGGCAACAGACAATAAACAATGAGACAAGAAGATTAGATACAGTTTCTGAAAAGGTAAAGTAGAAGAGATCTGCTGTGGAGCACCACAGCCCAGTGGTCCCTATGTAGCTGCTGGTAGCTGGAAGCACTTTGGCAAATTATGCAACCTCTCTGCAAATTGTTTTCCTTCATGTTTTCCTCTTTCATTTTCCATAAACTGGTCATGTAYTTTTGCTACCTTCAGCTGGTGTGTTTATCTTTCTTCCTTTGTTCATTTGAAGATGCAACAACGGATTCATAAGGAGATGTTGATTCAAGGTCTGTGACAGAAGATTCTCATGTCTGTGAACCAGGGAATAATCAAGTGGCTAACCAAGAAAATGAATTCCTCCACCAGCATTTCTGTGCAGCATAAGTTATTTGATGCATTTTTCTGATATATGCATTTTGTATTTGTCTATGGATACCCACATCTTTATCCTGMAGAACCCAGCTATATCTGTACAATCAGAGGAAAAGACAGATTACCAATGCCATCTTTTCTCTTCTTTTTTTGTCATTTACAACCTTATTTTCATTTWAAAAAGCTGTAAATTTTCATATATAAAACAAGTCTCATAGTTACATAATTCATCTGTCTATAAACTTTATAAAAGATCTTTTAGATCTCTTACTTTAAGTAGGTTTTAAAAGAAAAAGGGAGCAGGTGAGCGTGGGAGAACTAGGTCTCTGAAAACAGGATTTTCATTGATCTAGAAAAGTCAAGAGTAACTATTTTCATGAATTTGAGATATTTAAGTGACACATTTTTGTAGGGTGCCATTACCATCTCAAATGGATTCCTGATTTTTCTCATTAGGCATCCTTATTAGGCAAAAACTTCCTCAAAGATGAACTGCTGTGTTCTAACCTCTTTTGTCACACTTATTTCCAAGGACAAATGGGCACTTAGCCATCCACCGGCTGTGAAAAACACTTAATGGAAAGACACCAAACTAATTTTCTTTCACAGAGAGCACTTCCTGCAACCAATTTATTTTATTTTSCTGCCCATAATAATATTCATTTCTTAAACAATCTCTTTTTTAACAAGACCGTTTGAGTAAGAAATGTTACACTGAATTGTTACATCACAGAAATAGATATCATGCCATAAAATAAAGATGGCAAACAGCAGACAATCCCAAAATGCACACAGCCATCATAAGACTACACACTATATAGCTGAGAGAAGGTAATTGAAATGCAACATCCACGCCTATTATTAATTACCCAAAATAACTTTGAGTACTGTCATCACTWAGCACGTACACAGGATCACATTAGCTATGAACATAATATCTGCTGATTTAAGGCTTTACTAGACATTTCATTTTCACCATTATTTACAGAAAACTATCTATTCATTATTATTGCCTGTTCTGTCAGATTAAATGTCTCTTCTTACATTAAAAGTCATCCTCACTTAGACTGAAGTGTTAGTATCATCAGTTGGCAAGGCAGTGAAGCCAGGGTGGTATTGCAGTGTTACAGGATATTCTAAGGGACTCTTATTTCATATATAAATATATATATAAATATATATATATATATATACACACACACACATACAAATGCAGGCCAGACAACTGTCCCACAAACCTCAGTATGATGCAGAACATCTTTTTGCCAGCAACAGAAATGTATCTTTCAGGACTTTGAACCTGAGTCCAAAAGAGAAGGAAATATCTGATCTTGCTTCTACAACTTCTACATGAAGGATGATTGAACYAAGACTTAGAGAACCACAATTAATCAACAGTGAAGAAATCCAGTGAGTGGGTTTGGGTCCACAGGCTACACAATTTGGAAACTGACTGCTGTGACACTGCGTTCAATTCCCATTTAATACACAAGATCATTATTCAAATATTTATCTGTAATATAACAAGCCTAAAAACRCTGCTTTTCTTCAGCACTTTGAATGCATACACCAGTTAATGAACTCAGCAGCATCTGCTGCAGTAGGTGTTATTTTGTACATTTTATAGAGGGGAATCAGAATGTGTCATGGTCTTCATCCTGAATTTTGTGTTGCTCTGGCAACACAATGGGACTCCATTCGATTTAACCACCTGACTCAGTCAGGCTTGTCCCTCATGGGTAGGATGCAAGACACAAGTGAAATTTGCTTGCCAGAGCACAGGGGTTGAATCAGTCTCAAAACTAGAAATTTGTCTTTACTCTTCTGGGCTCAAGATTTTCCGATTAGGCCTCAAACCACATCCACGTCACTGTATTTACCTCCTGTGGATTTTAACCTAATAGGGCAGASGTAAGCTTTTGTAAGGTAGCACTGAGCAGCATACAGGACATGATYGTTTCCAGTCTAGTCTGTCCTTCCACAAAAAGTGCATGAAAACCCTAACATGAATGTGTGATGCTGCAGCTGRCCACTGAGCAATGGTCAGAGCATGGGATGGACTCTCTGTTTTGAAAGAGCAAACTCTTGCAAATGAAACTTTCTGCTGTCTTCTTCCTGTTAAAAACAAACTGCTAACGTATATTCCACTAAGCAGTCTGAGTTTGTTTGCTAAAGCTTAGTATCATCTTCCAGGAAACATCTGTGTTAATGAATTTCTAAGAGATGTTAAAGTTTGGTTTCTACGCCATATTATTGTTACATGTGTAGACAGACTTAATGCCCTAATAAYACTGGTGAAACTCATATTTTAAAGTGTGAAAGTAGTAAAAATGTCATAAAACAAGTAACTTCATTTGTCTGGTTCAACTAGTAAACACTTTGCTGCTCACCATCTTTCTGGTGCCATGTATTTGAATTCGGAAGGGGTTGTCATATGACAGCAGTGCCTACTAGGTCCCATATTTTCAAATGCATGACCAAGCTGCTGCTCCACAGAACCAAAAGCCATGAAAAATTTCTCTTCCAAGCCACTTGCAAATGGTAAAATATGTCAATCAGAATTTGCTCACTTGTTCTCCCCATTGGTCTAGGTCTGCTCATCCACACTTCTACTTATGTTACGTGTTCCTTAAGAATGACATATTTGTGATTTGTGCCTGAGAAATGTGTTGYTTAAGGGACTTCAGAGCAAAAAACTGTCTCTTAGGCTTTTTGATAGTACAATTAACATTATTAGAGCCAAGAAGAGAAGTGTGTTTCTGCTTCTTCAGAATCCTCTCAGGTGACCATCACCTCTTGCCCTTGGTTTGCATGCCATGGGGCCCATTTGATGCTCAGGCACAGTTAGAGAATAGCCACTGTTCAAATCATGACTGGAACATTTTTCTTTTTTCCCTTTCTTTATGTGGACTATGGACATTACCAAAGGAAYAGGGCTTTTACAATTTACTCCCTTTCTGAAATCACTGTGAGCACCTTTGCATGTGCCATGATTTAACCCCAACCAGCAGCCAAGCCCCAGGCAGTCACTCACTCTCCCACCAGTGAGACTGGGGAGAAAATCAGAAAGCAAAAAGACAGAAAACTTATRGGTTGAGTTAAGAAAGTTTAATAGGGAAAGAAAAAGCTGCTTACACAAGSAAATCAAAACAAGGAATGAATTCCCAGTTTCCCATGGGCAGGCAGGCATTGCCATGTCCAGCACAATGGAGCTCCTTCACCTGTGACTTGGGAAGGAAAACAATTCCCTATGTACCCCCCACTTCTTCCTTCTTCCCCTCACTTTATATCCTGAGCATGATGTCATATGGCATTGAACATCACTTTGGTCAGTTTGGGTCACCTGTCCTGGCTGTGTCCCCTCCCARCATCCCAAGCACTTCCAGTCTCCTTGCCAGCATGGCAGCATGAACAGCAGAAAAGGCCTTGGCTCTGTGTAAACCCTGTTCTATTATTGTCACTGYGTTCAGCACAAATCCAAAACATAGTCCCACACCAGCCACTGTGTAGAAAATTGACTCTATACCAGCCAAAACCAGCACAGCATGCCATCACCACAGCTACTTTTTACCATCTGAATGACTTGATTTCCCAAAATATCTGTCCACCTTGTAATCTGAATGTAAAGCTTAACTTGGCACAARAAGTAGAAGTTTGAAACAATATTTTCAGCTTTTGAACTGTTTCAAGTAASTTAATATAAATTTGGGGCAAGGTGGAATAAGAAACTCTTTCCATGGAGATGGCCAAGGTTTGGCTTTCCTGTTCTCATCTGTGTTGAAAGAACCACAAAAGATGCAATTGACAGTCTCTTTCTGAAGGGCACTTTATTGTGGAAAAGAAACAGGGAAATTGCTGCAATTAGTGCTTCAAATCAGCATTCCAAAGTGAGTAGTCACACAAACGAACACAGAGACAGCAAGACATTTAGTCATGTACTCATATTTCAGTTTTACAAAAAATTGTAGAGGAAATGGAGCTTCCTAATAAAATTGGGCTGAGTATTTATTATTATTTTTAAAAAATCCCACTTGATGGGAAATCATTTGCTGTAAGTGCTATTACTGGTAATGAGAGAAAGAAGACAGTTAATTTCATGCATATTTTATTTGAAATTCACTCCATCCATGAAATAATTTAACATTACAGTAGGTGGAATACAAACAGGCTAAACTGATATTATGTGCATGGYGAAGAAGACCAATAAACAGGAAGGTTTGTAAAAACAATACTTTAACAGTTTAATAGAGGTCTTCCTGTTCCAATTCAAGTGGAAGCACTGTGCAATGTAAATTGTTTTCGTGAATCCGAAGGCCTAGTCCTCATGGTAAAGATACACAGCAGGTTGGGCTCTGCAGTCCTTTCTATCAATTTTGTAATGACATTAAAACCAAGGAAAAGCTCTTCCCTCAATCCTTGTGTGCAATAAACCCTGTCTGCATGTCAAGAAAGATGTAACTGCAGCAGAACAAGGTTAATGCTTTCACATCAGAGAGTTGTAGTAACCCACCAGTCTATTTCAGGGGTACCTGACTCTTTTCTCTGCCTATTTAAGGAGTACCTGACTCTGTTCTCTATAATAATCAGGTGCAGTAAGAAGAAAAGACCTACTTATTGCCTGTGCCAGAAAATGTTCTTGCAAATTCCATGTGAGCATAGTTAGGCAATATCTGTGCAAACCTGTAGCATGCAATGCTTTGGGTTGTCAGCCATGAAAGTCATATTCTGAATTGATTGTGGAGATCAGCTGTGGAAGAAAAGCTCATCCAACCTTGAGGACTGCAGTTCTAAAGAGGGTAGTGAATTATAACTCTCAGTTCAGATATCTTGAAGGCAGATGATAGTGTATTTATCACCTGGGCTGTTTATCTCTTTTGCCTTTTTTAACTTGCCTCTGCAGGGATGTTCATGTAAAACATTTATAAATATTTTGAGATTCCTGATAACTCTGCCCTGATACTATCCTATTTTTTAACATAAATGTCTTTGCCTCTAAAAATTATTGCCTGAAGCTACATGACTCAAAATGCTGCATACCAGTTGAAACAAGCCTATATTGTAAACAATATATATGTTCAGAGCTATTACCAAGCAGAGCCTTAATTTCTTTAGGATTTTTTTGTTGTTGTTCTGAAAGGGAGATCAGACAGACACAACAGACATGTTCAAGGTGCCTTCTAAACCTTCTGTCATTGCTATGAACTCTCCACTCCATTATAGCCATTTCTTCAGATCAGTAACTTTGCCTTCTTTTCTCAAGGCCATGATGGATTGATCGCACTATAGTTCACATAAACTGGAAATATAATCCATACCCAACACTTTGTATGTCTTATCCCCAGAAKGTGTTTGAGTCATTATTAATGAACCTTTCTACTGTGCACTTTCTTCTGTGTCCAGCTAAAATACATCAGTTTAATGAAAGAAGAGATTTTAAAGGAAGACTGAAGTGRGAAAACCAGAGGGCTGGTGCACAAAGAGAAAAGGCAGATAGAGCAGCAGGCATATTACACAGTCATAGAGACTCAGCTGGTTAGGAAATTTGCTAAAAGTATGCTAGGCTGCCCAAGAAAAGAAAATTGCAGCGGTCGCGGTRTCTCGGGACCCTTGTCCCACTTCRCCTGGCCAGCCCTGACACCGGCCGCAGTGTGAGGTACCGCTCAGTATCCCGGGATACCTTCCCGAYCCTGTGGGACCTTTGCCACCACAAAAACATGAGCAGAGACGAGGAAGAGAAGGGAGGACTCTGATGGGGGAACAGCAGCTGGGGTTTATTGATGTCCACACGGGACCACCTCACCACCACAGTGTCTGCCCAAGAGAGCGCAGATCATCTCTGTGCAGCACCTTAAATGCAGGGGAGGGSCAAGGGGAAGGGCACAGTGTGGGAGCAACCGGGGGATGGAAGGGGAGGCTCTGTGTATAAAGGACAGACAGTAGAACAAMTCAARGAGGYARGGGAGGGAAYCACAGGSATCCTGCCCAATCACTCGACRYYCTCMCTGGAACTTTCCAGACCCAGGGAGAGGCCCYGAAGTGACTGACAGGACCCGGGGGTTCCATAACATAATGATTGACAAATATCAGTAACCGGGGTAAACCAAGAAGGGGTAAACATGGGGGTACCAGGAACAAACTATTACAACTTATATAAAACAGCATAAAAGCAAAGAACAAATGCATACATAGAACTGACAAAACCAAAAATGCACCACTACAGAAAATATAAAGATTTATGCAAGAAA
>QVAJ01000053.1:2647786-2697150 GCA_003546035.1 Mixornis gularis | reverse complement strand
GGTGGGGTGGGGGGTGGGGGGGGGAATGAGGGAATGAGCAATAATATCTGGTGACAAGCTGAAGGAAAAGTGATACTGGAGTTCATGTGATACATGGATGCTGATTTGTTTTTTATTAGCACTTAAGAGAGTAATGCAGAGAGGAGAGTCAGGAAAGGGGTAGGCATGAGAGCATGGGTGAGAGRTGATTGACAAAGGTGTAAAGATTGTTCAAAAAAATTCAAACACAGTAAAGCTGGTTTATATCAGAGTACTCAATAATGTGAGTTTAAGGGTGGAACAGCTATTTCTCCTCTTGTCGTCTTCACTAATATCCTGGAAATGCCACCTGAGTGACTGAGAATCCATCCCTGCACAGAAAAAAGTCAAAACAAGGATGGAGAAAAAAGAGGCTGAGAACAAAAGTGATGATTGTCCCAAGATCAATGTGGTTTAGGATGGAGCAGACACAACAATAATTTGAGTAATGCCAAAGAATTAAAATAGAAAKATGTGAGTTAGAAATAATATTCTATTCCTCATTAAATAGCTATTTCAGAAGTCTAGGAATGAAGAGTGAATACTTCATCTTAATTCTGCTCTCCTCTTTATATAGTCGAGTGATCACACAAAACTGGTTCTGAGTTGGGTCTTTCCATTCACRAAATAAAGGCAGAACATATGGCCGCCTGATTCATTTAGTTCTGTACAATTACAATAAAGGCATTAAAGGTGATCAGACTTGTACCATCTGACCAAACTGGCAAAGAAGTTTCAGCTACTTGGGAGTGTGGAATTTCTTGTTATTGTTGTTTGGGGTTTTGTTTGTTTGKTTGGTTGGTTAGTTTCTAATTTTTAACTGCTGCATTTCTAGATCTGGGAGCTTGTGTTAGGCTGGTTTCACCATGACTGTCCTAAATCAAATAATACAGGTTTTATATTTTCCACTAATGCTTAAAAACCTTGAAATCAAGTGTCAGCTGATAAAACGTCCTTCCACGAACTCTGAGGTGAATGAGTGTGAATTTTAAAATTCCAGCTGGATTTATGTCTGATCAAATTATTATTTCAACATGTAAGTCTCATAAGGGATGGAAATTTACTCTACTTTGTCTACAGCTTTCCAAACCTTGATTTTAATTGTTTGATTATTGGAAAGGATAGAAGGAAACAGTAAATGATGTAAAGACATAAGAAAATCAGAATAACATCTAATTGATGAGAAACTCTTCATTATTATTGCTACATCCAGAGGCAGCTTAATTTAGCAAATAACTATTTYAGAACAGTCTTCTCTGCACAGCAGATTATGTTTTCCAGAGCCTCAAAGGAATTATTGCATTATCTCAGTATACTGCTTACAAGAATTTTTCAGCATAGAAATGATCAATGTATTGAAAAGAACAACAGAAGAACATGTGTCTGCTTTACAATTAGTTACTGCAGAAGCTTATTAAGAAAAAGCCCTGAGGACATAAATGAGTTGCTCATGTCTTTATGAACCTTTGGTGCTGTGGTGAAAAAAAAAGAGGAAACATCTTACAAAGCTGTGAAACACCAGAATCAATAATTCTGTATGACTTTAATAATAATAATAATGATAACCGAATTCATAAGTACAGTTAGATGACTTTCATTATGAAATTGTTACAGGGCATGGAACTCCATAGCATTTTTAAAATTTTTTTTTCAAAATATAATTGTATTTTTTCAAGCAAATGTGTGTGTTTCTGCCCAGATAAGTGCAATTCAGAAGAGGGTATTTATCGAGATTTACTCGAACTTTTCTTTTTCCAGTAGACAGARAGCACCAGGAATAAAAAAAAAGCACCATTCATATGACTTCCTAATTCAAAGAATGTTGTCCGAAACTTGATTTAATACCTGCTTAAAAATCCTAGTAAGCTTTTGTTCAACTAAAAATCTAGTAAGCCAGAAAATTACATTTTAAGTGCTTCATCTCTAAGGACTCTGCTCATTCTCACACAGAKCTGTGGGTTTACCAGTTTTCCCATTTTGCTGACTATACAGCCTGTAGTATTTCCACTGATCCTCCCCAGTCTTTACTCAARCCTTTCAGAGCACATTTGGCTGTGCACCACATTTCCAAGCTACATATCAGGTTTCCCTGTCAAAGCAAGGTGTGTGATGAACCATCACATCAGGCCAAATTATAGAAGTCAACCTATATCTTAATTTTCACAGATGCATTTTTAAAGATGCAGGAGAGCAAAGTAACATAAGTACACTGACCACAGAGCACCTATAAAGGAAGAAGGAAAAGGCCAAACTGAGAGGAGTCATCTTTGGCTTTTGTGATTTCTCCAACTAATGTTTGCTTGTAAGCCTTTATTGATGTAATAGTTCTTCTATTTACTGCTACCAGGGTGTCTACACCACACTTTAAGATTAAGAGATCTTGTTGTAAGGACCGTAATTTTTTTCCTTTATCAGCAAGACAAACGTTACCTCAGGAACTATTGATAAATGCTGGCTCTGTCTGGTTCCCCTCCATCAAACACTTCCTGACTGTCTGCTTGGCAGTCCTTGGTACTCCAGTTCTTGAGGCAGATGAAATTTGATGATAATTTTGTGATTGGACTAAAACATATGTCTCTTTGTATATTTTTACAATGGACACTAATTCTCTGGCAAGAATATGATGTGTCTGTCCCAGGAAGACTGAGCCAAGAGTTTACCTTAAACTTGGACTGAATGAGTAAGTCTGAAAATCTCCTGTTTCATAAAACAGAGGCCCTTTTAAATCTTTTCCAAAGATTAATTTCTAACTACAGCCTTTGAAAGAAATAAATACCATCCAGCCTTTTTCACATGTATCTGTAAAATCAGGAAGGACCTGTTTGACCAGAGTTTTCACCCATAGCTGGAGGTTGGGTCAGAGTTTAGATGTAGCTCTACCTCCACACTGAGGTATTTTATTGACAAAACTCCATATTTTCACTTAAAATTATTTTCAAGATAATGTCTTTTGTAGTGAAATTTAAGGTTCTTACTGAACAAAATCCAAGATGAAAATATGGTTATTTGGACACATTCCAGCTACCAATTTAAGTTTTTTACGGACATGGAAATAGAGTAGTTGTGGGAAGAGAAACATCCAAAAATAATGTGCATTGTGTGCTTCGTCAGTAAGGACCCTGTACTGACCAATGCATAAGAAATGTTAATGCTGTGAGAAACAATTATATGCTGAAAAAGCATCTTATTCTCCTTAAGATATGAATTCTGCTAAGTATCTCTGCTTTATTTAGAGTCACAGAAAGCTTTGGGTCAGAAGGGATCTTTAATCCCCTCCAACTTACCTGCTATGAACAAAATTTCTGTATAAATAAGTGCAGACAACACAGATTTCACAGTTAAATATTGACCTCAGTGTCAAGCATCATTCACCAGAGCTGCCAAGAAGAATCTAGTTTCATTAAATCTGTTGCATATACTTAATGCTTCCTGAGCTCTTATTAATCAATGTGTTGCTTCTTAACACTGAGTAAACACTTGAATTATTCAAATATTTTTAGCACATCAGTTTATTTTTATATACCCAAAAGCAAGCCAAATTGCATTTTTCCACATCTGTTTGGAGCCGTGAGGATTTCAATAATTTCTTGCTGCCTTGCCTGTAGCATCGAACACCTGGGCTTACCATATGTTTTATTTATCATTAGATTATTTGATGGAAACTACCTGTACTATTTTTATATAACCAAAATCAAATTAAATCAAATCGATTGGAATTACATTTCCCTAACTCTTGATAGAACAAACAGTCAGTTGCATCCATGGGCAGTTTAAGGGACTTGTGGATCAGCTGCTCTGGGAGACCAGAGGCTTCAGGTGTGACTATGCAGAGGGTTCTCTGCTCCCCRCATTTACCTACCAGTCAGGGTTGCCAAGTTTCTGTTATCCAACATAATGGAGAGTTAATTTTCTTGCTTTCCTTTCAACATTTTAACCATTCCTCAGCTGACCATTCTACTTATCTTACAGGGACAACTTTCCATCTCTGAACTTATTTCAGTGATCCACCTTATTACTCTCTTCAAAGAGACTACACCTCTCTCTTTATCTGACTACCTATATTATTAGATAGAGTTCCAATTATAATCTGCCCCTTATTTTGTCTGTCTTCAAATTAGGCTTACCTCACAACCCCACAGAACTTACAGATATGTGGCAGGTTAGCTGCAAAACCCACATGTCTTGGTTGTGTATGAGCTGCCTGCAAGGAGCAGAAGAATTACAGCAACTTCACTCTTTCTGGTTTACTACACATAAAGTTTGTTTATTCTAGGCCTCACAGGCTGCAATCACCCATGTTGCAGTGTCACAGCTCCAGTATGTAAAATTATTGACCATTCTCCAGGTTTAATTTGCCAGACAGATGCAATTATTGGTGATTAAGCTCATTTTCACAACTTCTGTTTTGATTAATTACTATGAAGAYGTATTTACTTGGCAGTATTTCTCAGACCATGAGTACTCTATTGGATATCTTTTCATTGATTTATTTGATGACTGATGTCTGCACAGCCAAATTCCTAGCTCACCTCCAGTGCTATCTGAACTAATGATATATTTTAAAATGGGAACATTTCTAAACAAGATGGGGAACAAACATATGGCCAATGCCTTTGCTGACCAACACTGTTAACTTTTATTTCCTGTACACTGTGTGACTTCATTAATAGTCATCTGTGGACTCATGTGAAGGATGGGAGAGATTTGTGGAACCATTCTACTCCTTGAAGTTTATGATTTTGAGAAGATTGACATTAAATGACTGTTGGAGGGCAAAAGSCAAGGGAGTTTGGATCTTTGCTGAGGCTACATGTTTACATGGTGGTTGTCATGGTTTAACACCAGCTGACAAAGCCCCAGGCAGCTGCTCATTCAACCACSCTGAAGGAATGGCAAGGAGAATGGGAAAAGTGAGAAAACTCATGAGTTGATATAAAGGCAGCTTAATAGGAAAGCAAAATCTGAGCAYGTATCGAAGCAAACCAAGGAATTAATTCATCAGTTCCCATGGTAGGCAGGTGTTCAGCCATCTCCAGGACAGCAGGGCYTCATCATATGTAATGGTGACTTGGGAAGACAAATGCCACCCTGAATSTCAGTCTATGTTTATCTGTCCCTGCCTTCCTTCTTCCCCAGTTTTATATGCTGAACATGACACCATATGGTGTGGGATATCCCTTGGGTCAGCTGGGTTCAGCTGTCCTGGCTGTGTCCCCTCCCAACTCTTGCTTCTCCTCCTCATCCTCAGTGGTAGGATGAGGAACAGAAAAGGACTTGACTCTACATAAGCTCTGCTCAGCAGTAACAAAACATCCCTGTTTAATCAACACTGTGTCCAGCACAAATCCAAAGTAGAGCTTCATATCAGCCACTATGGAGAAAATTAAATATAAGCMAGCCAAAACCAGAACAACGATTTACTGAAGTTTTCACTGTGTAAACTTCAGCTGTTGTACCAGAAACGTTTTGTTTTAGTAAAAAAATAAACACATCTTATATGCAAACTTCAGAATTCATTGTTGGCTTAAAGTCTAAAAAACCTAATAAGAGTAGAGGAAATACTTGATATTGTTGCAGTGATGCACAGACCAAATTATGTATTTAATAAGGGAAAATCTTAATAGATTAACATTACAATTATTATATATTTTTTCGTAATACTTACTCCTGCCCTGTCAAGTTTTGCTCAACTKTTTTTGTTCTCCTGGGTCTTATAGTCAATGGCAGCAGTTTTTCTTGAGAAAAAGGGAAGCAGGGAAATCCTCAGCACCCAAAATTCAGAGGACTGCAATGCAGATGCTGGGATTTTTATTCACTTCCTTGGGTTCAATTCAAATAATTTTTATACTTTGAATATAYTCTACACCCTTTCTTTAATGGTCTACAGTTCTACATGTCATCTGTCTTTATATTGAATATTTAAAATTTATTGGATATTTGATCTATTTTGATTTTATTATGCTTAAAGCTTAAGACACAGCTTTTGAAGTTGCATTCCTTTAAGAGTCTGGAACAGAATGTAGCTGAGCTTTTTATAACTGTAGAGCTTCTGGTATAATCCATTCCTTATACTTTCAAAGCCTACGATATCTCTTCATACCTGCGTTCTGCACCACATCATTATTCTTGAGTCATAGATTGTTCATTTTAAAGAGATTAAGTATTTGTTAACACAAGCTGTCACTTAAAGGTAATATATCTAAATTATTTTAGCAATAGGCTTTACATCACACACTTGTACAAAGCAAAGAAAAAAGACTAGTTAGGTGGGGTGCTCCCCAGGCAGGTGCTGTAATCTAAACCAAAGCTCAAGGCACAGTCTAGACACAACCAGACACAGCAAGCCTGACAAGCCCCAGTACAGAGGCCTTGCAGCATTAGTTTGAAGCCTGTCATCTTTTTATTAGCAGTGACAGCCCTAGAGGTACTTGCTTACWCACTATTCTGAAGTTTCTCCATAAATTACTGGGGCTATAGGTACCTCAACAGAGCTCCAAGAGCTGTTTCAGTGTGGAGGAGAAGAAGCCTACAGTGCTGCAGTTCCAACTTGCCAAAACCATGCCTGACACCTGGTACAATTCTCTGAACATGAATTTCTATATGCAGGAAGGCAGTGGCTCCAGACATGCCTGTCTGCACTGCATAAGGTCTATCACTCCTCCTACCCTTTTAGAAAAGTCTCTGTTGCATTTTTCTGTTCACTGCCAGACACATTAAAGCAGCAGTGGTGGGTCTGGAAGTGTTGGGTTRATGGTTGGGCTCAGTGATCTGGGACGTCCTTTCCAACCTTAATAATTCTATGATTTAATGATTGAATGAGAAATATAGTGTATTGGGAAGAGAAGGGAGAGATCTACATCTTCACACAGCTTGTATCCAACATAGGCTGATCTCTGTGTCCAGGGTATGGAAGGGCTGTACTTCAATGGGATCTAAGTTCCTATATATGTTAGTGTGTCTAGCTGAGTTTGCATACTTCACCTACATGCTGTCTGTACTGAGCAGGTGAGTCTGCAGGCATCTCCCAGGTGGTCTTCCTGGGGATGGGTCCAGGGCATCCTCAGAGGGGTGGCATTTGAAGAAATATTCTCTTCCTGCACGTTCTTACAGGTCCKGGGTGTACTCGTTGGATGAACAAAGACAACAAGGTAAAAGCTGTGGTAAGCATGACCCTCAAGGTAATGAAGACAATTTCTGGGCTGTGAAGTTCTGCAATGAAACAGAAATATCATATTTAGTGGCACTGARATGCTGCGACAGCAACACAAACCAAATAAGCAGGTAACAAAGCGTTCTTTCTCCAGCTAGTGCTGCTGCACATGGCCTGGATGGTTTATTGTGTGAAAAAATGTAGCCCTGGAAAGGTTATGGAGAACTTTACTGTTGACTAAATGCTTATCATGCTGACCAGTGATGTATCTGGCTGAAAATCAGTGTTTGATTTGGGTCCAGGAGAAAAATTTCTTTGTTGTTACTAAAAAAAAGTAAAGCCAYTCAATATAAGAAGATGAAAGCAGAGACTTCATGGTCTCTTTTGCCGACAGTTCCAGCTGGTTACTGTTGCAAGTTTAAATATATTTTTGAATRTAACACTTTTTTCCCTAAATGACTACTTTTTTATTCACTTTTTAAAYGGTTCAAAAAATTGCTACAAATGTGTAGGAGTTGAAGTTTGTTTTCTCATCAAAAATTTGTTCTGTATGAGCTTCAGTGTGCTTTGTTTATCACTCATGCTCCTGACYTTCTGATTCTGAACATGAAAGCCACAGAAAATAATTTACCCCTCTCTTCCTCATGTCATTCGTATTGAAAAAGGACAATTACATTTGTCATTATTACTTGGACAAAATATGTACCTGTGCCTTGTAAATCTATTTTATAGCTGAGGATTTTACAATAAACTGTAATTGAATTTGCATCTCCTGGCATCTCTTAATAACTTTTCCTGTTCTTGGTATTACAATGAAGTAAAATGCTYGTAAGTGGATGCAGAATGCAGCAAAGTGGCAGTCTCTTCTGCCTCCTCTGACACAGATATTTCAGGCAGTAATTCAGCAGGCATTCAGAGCTCAGTAGCTGTGGCTGCTGTAACACAATCCAAGCATATCCAGTTTTTCCAAGACTTCTGCTGAGTTTCACTCTCCAGGGGGTCACTGAGTTTCTGTAAGAGAATGCACCTAGTTGATGGATTTCAGGATTTCCAGAGGGAATAAGTTTAATATAGAAGGTAAGACAGGTCCAGTGATAGGTTGATTGGCAAGGGCTTCCAAGGTCAGCCTTGCCTAGGAGGCRCTGGTGACTGTCAACCTAACAAAAATGTCCATTCAAATGACCAAAGGCTGTCAGAGACAAGGCAAAAGACAGGTAATTGTCTCAGCTTTTGTACCACCACTTTCATGTACAGGACAAAAAACTGGTGTGTCTGAATTTACATTTCCCCAGCAAGGGTATCTACATCATTCTACAAACTGGTGAAGTATCACAGTTCTTTCCAGAATAAGAAAAARGTAACTGTGAGGGATTTCACTAATAACTACAAGGGATTCATGGGCTGTAACACAGATAATAGCAACTATAAACTCAGTTTTTACTCTTTCAATATAAGTTGCATGATCAACTAAGTAAAAATTCCAGTCTAAAAAGTTTCACAGAAAATTTAAGTGAAGAGGAAGGAAAAGTGAAGTCAGCTGCCAGTTCTTAATACAGGATCCATACTAAGCTCCTATATTTATTGCTCTTAATTCCTTTCCAACATTGTGGTTTATCTACTGTCATTTCTCAAATTTTATTTGGACATTAAGTCCATTGAAAAAGCCACAGCATATTTTGCTCTTCATGACACTACTTCCAGTTCATACATGAAATTTTCCTCTTCTCAAAAGCTTTATAATTTAAAAAGATGAAGCAGTAGCAGGTGATGAATATTCATGTAATTTCTCCTAGTTTGTTTTTAGTTTTTCCACTGCACCCATTCAGAGTAATGGTAACAGTTAAAAATCCCTCCTCTTTACCACTCCTGCACATATTTCTCATATGAGCTTCAAATTTCAATTCCTGTAAATAGCTGTGTTCATATTTTCCTGTCAACTCTCCCTGCCCCCACCACTGGAGACAAAGCTGGATTTAATGACTTAATTTCCCAACATTTTCAACATCAAGGCTTTTATAGGCAAAAATAAACCAACAAAATTTACAAAAGGCTAAGGGGCTGTTTCATCCTGCTGTGTGGCTCAGGAAAATAAAAAGTACTCCCTAAAAACCTGCTTATTCCTTATTCAACAGCCTGCATTTTGGGCCCAAATAGGTATGTCAGTTATATATCTACGTCACCCATCTATATACTAGTATCTCTTACATCTCTACCTTCTTTAAGGTGTAAATGCAGGCGTGTAGAGAAGTTGTGTCTAYTTCCTACTTTTACATGATTTATTTGATAAATAAATCTGTCTGTGCTTATCTCTATCTGTATTAGTATGTGATAATAAATAATCCTCTTGGTCTCTGCATTTCTGTCTACAAGGGACGTGCATGCAACAATGTTCTTGTACCTGTTTGATTTGAGCTGCTTTGTTTAAAACAGCAAAATTGAGCAGTGTTAGCCATGTTATTACATGAATTTAGAAATCATCTCCTAGGTAGAACCAAAGCCCTCCAAGCCATCACCTTAATCAAAAAGGAGTCAGACTGGAAGGAGCATTTGTTAGTAATGGGAATGGCTGTAAAATAGAGTTTAATCTCCTGCTCTGAGTCCTGGTAAAATCATATTTATTATACTGATCTACAAAGGTTACACGCATTCCATTGGGCATCAGGACAAAATTAGATTTGATATTATGGCTAACAGTAACTCCCAGAAGGAAAATATTGTGACAATGAACTGTGAAAGGGCAAACTCTAAATGCTGACAGAAAAGGTTAACAGTATGCTGGAGAATGTAATACAAAAGGAACACCCTACACTCCACAAATTTGACATAGAAAGTATGTCAGGAGCAATTCCAGAGACAATGAATGCCAAGAGAAAAAAGGCAGCTGTTGGGCTTTAACCCTAGGCAACAACTAAGTACAACGCAGGAGCTCTCTCATTTCTCCACCACCTTCYACCACATCACAGAATCACAGAATCACAGTATCTCAGAATCACAGAATCACAGAATCTCAGAATCACAGAATGTGTAGGTTGGAAGAGATGTTCAAGATCATCAAGTCCAACCCAGCCCTAACACCTCAACTAAACAATGGCACCAAGTGCCACATCCAGTCTTTTTTGAAACACACCCAGGGATGGTGACTCTACCACCTCCCTGGGCAGACCATTCCAGTACTTTATCACCTTTTCTGTAAAAAGCTTTTTCCTAATATCCAAACTATATTTCCCTTGATGCAGCCTGAGACTTGTCCTCTCAGTCTGTCATTTGCTGCCTGGAGAAAGAGACCAACCCCTATCTGACTACAAACACCTTTTAGGGAGCTGTAGAGAGTGATAAGATCATCTCTGARTCTCCTTTTCTCCAGGCTAAACACCCCCAGCTCCTTCAGTCCTTCGTCACAGGGTTTGTGTTCCAAGCCCCTCACCAGCCTCATTGTCTCCTCTGGACATTCTCAAGTGTCTCARCGTCCTTCCCAAACTGAGGGCCCAGACCTGGACACAGCACTCGAGGTGTGACCTCACCAGTGCTGAGTTCAGGGGAAGAATGACCTCCCTGCTCCTGCTGGCCACATTATTCCTGATCCAGGCCAGGATGCCRTTGGCCCTCTTGGCCACCTGGGCACACTGCTGGCTCATGTTCAGCTGCTGTAACCAAAACCCCCAKGTCYCTTTCTGCCTGGGCACTGTCCAGCCACACCATCCCCAGCCTATAATGTTGCAGGGGGTTATTGTGGCCAAAATGCAGGACTTGGCACTTGGACATATTAGACATCATTAAACTTGTGAAGTGAGGGGGAGAATCAGAAAAAAGGATAAAATATAAGAACTGTTTAATAGCTGAAATAAAATAAAGCAGAACTAAGACTAAGAATGAAATGAGGAAAGAGAGGAATAAAACCCAAGAAAGACAAGTGATGCACAGTACAATTGCTGACCAACCACTGACCAATGCCTAGCCCATCCCTGAGCTGTGATCAGTCCCTTCCAGCCGGCTCCCTGCAGTTTATATTCTGAGCATGAGATTCTAGGGTGTGGAATATCCCTTTGGCCAGCTCAGGTCACCTCTGCTGGCCATGTTCCCTCCTGGCTTCTGGTGCACCTGCTCACTGGCAGAKCCCAGGACACTGAGAAATCCTTGGCTCAGGGAAAGCAYTGCTCAGCACCAACCACAACATCAGCATGTTATCAACGTTATTCTCACACTGAATATGAAACACAGCACYGCACCAGCTACCTGGAAGAAAATAAAGTCAGTCCCAGATAAACCCCAGATGCAAGACCACATCATTAGGCAGAAAAATGAGCATCTTATCCAAGACTAAAGAAGCCTTCTTAAAAAACATATGTGAATCCTGTGTAAATAACACAGTATAAGACAGATCTTGTCCAAAAATAAGACAGATGCCAGGTCTGGTATAATTCCGAAATGAGGAAAGCCAAGGGTAGCTCAGAAAAGTGGCAAAGTAAATTACAATAATAGCACTAAGATGTTATCCGCAACAGAAAAACAAAATTAAAAATAAACAAACAAATAAACAAACAAAAAMCCAAAACCACGTACAGGAACACAAGAKCCAAGAAACTAATGAAAAGAGAAGGGCCATTACTGAGTTTAAAGCAAAAGTAAAGGAATTTAATCTTCTTTTCAAGCAGTCTTTACAGCAGATAAGACATAGGGAAATTTTTACACCTATGTGCTATTTGTATCACTCTTCCACTACTTTAAGGTCTCTGAAGACATAAAAGAATTTCAAGGTCTCAAGTGAAGCAGTAAATAAGCTATTGTAGCTGTGTTTTATCCAGGATCACAATGAAATGTAGTGTGAAAAAGGTGACTTACCTATGTATCCACTACTTTTCTCTCCAAAAAGTCCCCTCCTTTCCAATGCAGAAGGAGCAGGATTTTATGACCCTTGATCCCCACCTTTCCCTGGAGTTCCTTCTTTTATCCTGGTGGATTTTTACCACATCTTTCTGGGGCTTTAAGCAATCCTCTCTGCTTCTAAAAAGCTATAGTGTAGTCATCATTCCTCCTAATTTCCCACTTTTCTTATTTTTATCTTCCTTGTCCATCTTGCCCATCCAGTGTTTTCTGGAGGTTGCAAGTCATTTCTTTCTAAAAAGCCTCATTTGTAACTTTTCAACAAGAGACTTATGGTTTTTTCCTGTTCTTCACTAGAAATCTGCATTAGATATTTAAGCTCCCATTGATGGTGATGTCTCCTTTCAGGAATGCTGCCTGGAAAAAGGAAGGATGGAGGGTGATACCATAGGTGGATAAGAAATATGATGAATATTAAAAATATTTACAGGTACTGAGGATGTAGTTGCTTTCAAAATACAGTTCCACATTTTARAGGATATTTTTTCAGCTTTAGTCATACACGTTAAGCATCAAACTTAATTTTCTTCACTAGTCCAGCATGAGGGATAGGTTATTTGTGACGACAGTTGGCCACATAGCAAAAGAGGAGGCTGGTAAAGGTGTTTTATTGAGCAAGATTGATTCTGCTAGTTTTGTGGTGACAATGCATAGTGCAGAGGCTTACAGGACAAAAACCAATAATTCTTTGTGCTGATTTCCTATGAAGCTATTAAAAAGAAATTAACATAATGGGTTTGAGATTTCACTAAAATTAGTGTGACTTCAAAGGGAAAACAAAGCTGTTTGGTTTTGGAGAAGATTTATTTTCCTAATTTGAACCATTTTGTTAACCGTAAATTGAAATGGAAAAAAAAATATATCCTGTTTTCCTACTTTTCCTTTCATTTAATAGATATCAGGGATCAAATTCATAGCTGAGAAATACCCTTGCAGGAAACAAATGAAGTGACAGAAGAGTGGGAGGATAAGAGTTGTTATCCAAAATGTTCCTGACACCATCACACCCCTTCAAGTATTTGTTAAATAATATATTATTAGTACATACGGCCTGGGAAAACGTCATTCTGAGCAGATGCTGCAGAGAAGGCAAATGTGATCAGGGTAATAAGGCAGCAGGCTGGGCTCTAACCACCGTCCTGTAACAAAACCTGTTCAGTCCCAGCCGCCCTTAGAAATAATTTAGTACTTTCCATCTGCAGCTGCAGTATATTATAGTTCCAARTGCAGCTTTATGAGGAACACCAGTTCAGCAGAGACTTCTGGTGCCCTCTGCAACAATCGTCAGTGTACTCTTTTGCCATCTTTCATTTGCTCTGGCAGGCTGTCATGTTATATTTCAGGATGGCCAAAACCTTAGACACCCAAAGTCCTTGATGACCTTAATATCTGGTCTGAGGCAAATCCCAGTAATGATCTGCATCTAGCTCGTGTGTCTGTCTCCATAAAATCCGTTGGTCTGGATGCTCTATGTGAAATATTAAAACTGACTCTGAAAAGACATCAGTCTGAGGTGTGAAATTTTCCCACTCACTACAAAAGGGCACCATGCTTTACTGCATTTTACAGACTTTTTAGAAGTTTAGACAAGAATAAGGGTTTAAACCCTCTAAAAACACCGGTAAAACTGTGCCAGACACAGTCAGCATCTTCAAGCAGGTCTGTTTGGATCAGAGACAGTGGATATAGGGAGTATAAAGGATCCCAGCAGACGGATCCCATCTATAGAACAGGTTTGCCCTAAACATTTGGAGTTGTTGGTGACAGCTGAAATTTTCAGCAGCGAAGAGGAAGAGAGTCTTTCAGTATCAGCTGTGGTATATGTGGAGTGAAAGAAAGGGTCAGAGATTGTCTTTAGGCAGGTGGATGTATTTATTTTTTTTTAACTTTCTACAGCTTTGCAGATGTGCCTGGTTTGGTTTAGTAAATATATCCTATTTAATTTTCCTCTCACTTGAATTAAGTGTGAATTTTGGGGTGACTGTTGTCRCCCTGAATTTTCTGCCTTCTGTCTTTGTTGCTGCAGTTTCTCACGCAGCTTCATCTAAACAATGTGTATTTTTAGAATGTTTGCATACTTCTCCTCTGAGARAAGTATGATTAATAGTGATGTCCACCATCCAGGTTGGGGAGGTGGCTCTCTGTGTAGCCAATCTCTTGACCTCTGTACAGATGTATAAATGGAGTCAGATTTTGAATTAAAAAAGGTTGTTCCCTTGCACTGCTGCTGTGTGCCTGCTCATCTTTCTGTCCCTGAAGTGGGACGCTCCCAGCCTCGACAATCCACATCTGRTGACCCCTGCCGTGTGAGGACTGCAGCCTGCATCAGACTGTAATTGACTACAAGATGGTACTTGATATCTCCAGCTGTGTGCTTGGGGTCTGGGAGTTATCCAGCTCCTGTGCCCATCCAAAATGTACACATTGAAACTGCACAAGGTATTTGGGAAATGGAAATTTGGTGTCCTTGGAGAGTTTCTTCCAGTGAGTATTGACAACCTGAAGCGTATTCTGATGTTTAGCAAGACAGTGAGAAGAACATCTAAACCAGTAKTTTCAAGGTTTAGATTTTGTGGTAAATAGAGGCCAGGAAAGCCTAGACAGCTAACTGGGGACCTGTTTTTCAAAATTACATGGCCAATCTAAACAAATCTAAGGATTTGAATGTAGAATCTCGTAGATTTCTTCAGGAAATCTTCATTAGAACTTTCTAGTCTGACTAGAAAGCCTGCAATGCGTCAGCCCACAGTATCTATGTCAGCTAAAGATGGGATTTTGTTGTCAACATCAGCTATATACACCTTAAAGAATTAGTGGTTTAGTACTGTTACATATGGTTTAGTGGTTTGTGACATCTCCTGACCAGAACATACTGATGCAGACCTTCTTGCTGGTGTTGAGAGGGAAGCATTTGAATCACTTCACTGCTGATACCTCCCCACCTCAGATCTACCCCACCTTCCTGCCACTCCTTCTCTGTCCAGCTAGCTCCCATCATGGTACCTCCTTCTGAACTCTGTTTCTACAACATTATCTCAGATYTTCAATGTCATACGTCAAGTAGGCCTCAAGCCAGACCTCTATTGCCCTTAGGTACAAAACAGTGATTCCCTGTGTTGGCTGGAAGTTTAACTAGAGCTCTGGATAACATACTAAAGTTCTTGGCACTTGCTTTTAGTTACATTTTTGTAACAGATCATTTCTTCCCCTTCCTTCTCTTGTGAAACAGTCAAACACCTTCCAGCAGAAAATGCTTTCAGATGCACTTGACAATAATAGAGGTTTTATCTMATTAGAAAGAATAAAATGTCAGTAGAGACATTGGAGAGCAAAATATGATTTAATAGTTTAAATCAAAGTTCAATGATGCCAGTGAAAACAACCCTGTGGAAAGACTGCGAGGAAGGGCAAGTAGATATGAAGGCCATCAAATCAAAGGTCTCAGATATCAAATTTAGGTGATTTCTCTGAAAACAGCTTAACATGAAGTTAAATACACCTCCACACATAAACAAACACACCCACAGTCTTACATAAGCTTGGGTTTGGTCCAAAAACAGGGAAAAAGAGAAGAATCTTAAAATGGTTCTTTTGTCTTTTTTTTTAGACTTTTTACTTATCTTTCTTTACATCGGTGCTTCTCCTGATAAGTTTTCCTTTTTATTGCTTGTTGATGTACAATTTTTCTACCTGAGATCATTCACAGAGAACATAAAAGAAGGATATTTTTTTGATCCTGACTTCAGAGGAAAAGTCAGCAACATATTGAGAAAGAGAGTTAAGCATTACATGAACAGAAGGGAGAGAGTAGGCTGGTTTTTGTGCTCTGCATGGTGACCATTGTCTCTCAACTCTATTCCTTGGGCATGGCACAAACATGGAGCAATTCAGTCATGCATTGAAAAGAACTCCACTTTCTGCTAACCATTTTGACAATATAACAATATACTGTGGAGAAACACGTGCTGCAAAGGGGTGTTCAGAATTAACAGTAAGGTTTAAGTCATTTTCCCACAGCCAAGTACAAGTTTACTTGTTATTTCACAACCACTTGTCAGAGCTGTCACTTGTCCTGTCACTTCTGATTGCCTCTCTATCAGTCCCAGAGTTGTTTGACATGACCCCAGGCAAGGAAACCTGGTGGCAAAAATATCAATGGCTTCACAAGGAACTCGGAATGCCAATCACTTTGTGGTACATATTCTTCGTAATCTCAGATTAAAATACACAAATTAAAAAGAGCCTATGTACCTCAAATAATGTGAGAATCCATCAGCTTTTATAGCACAATCATTGTGAAAACATTGGTGTTTTTTTTCCCAAACATTTAGCAATTTTACTGGTAGCTGCCCCTAATTAAAATATTTTATATTCCATCTGCTTGGTATTCAGCCTGAGAGYGAGCAGAAACCACTGCCCAGACAGTGCAGCATTCAACCTTTGCTCTCAAAATAGTTGTAATATACCGAGTACTTCTCTATATCCTTCTCTACAAGCAGAACTTTTCTTCCAATTGCAGAGACTTTGTACCATGACATTGCTCCTCATGTGYACTTCAGACAATAAAGTTTGTGGGGTTTGTGTACTTTACCAACTATTAGTGCCGCCTCTTATTTTTATTATCTCATTTTTACCTTTCTTGGAAGCCAAGGATGTTCCTGMAAAGGATGTCTTTTCACGTCTAAGCACTGCCCAAAATTTCTCTTCTATAGTGGGGGAAGTTTGATATGGGTGCCAAGGAGAGCCTTTCTTATTCTGAGGAAACTTGCTTTTTTCCTCTTGCAAATTTAACATTTTAAGTGCCTTCTCATATCTGTCATCAGCCCCTCATGGCCTTGCACGTCTTGTAACTGCATTTTGTTGAGATGCATATTTGACCATTTCCACCTGTCTTCTAGTGCTATTTACAACAGTGAGGACTCAAGGGAATTAAATGCCATTCACAACCTTGTCACAAAATTCTCTAGAGAGCTGCATTTTCTTCTGAGATAATAGTTCTTGAGATCCTCCACAGTGTACATCTGAAAGTTCTTCAACTTTTCTCCGTGTATCATTTCTTAGTCCTGCACTTCTTCCATTGTCATGTCTGCTACTGATGGAATTATGTGCAGCAAGATATGACAGCATCTTGACATCAGAAATTGCACAAAGGTGTTCAATAATATGTTTTGTGATAGTATTTCTACAGGTAGGTACAGTCTGCCATGGATTTTCTCTGATGCTTACAGCTTTCTTTTACACAGTCTTATTTGTTTCAACTGCTAATTCAATGTTGATATCTGTCTGCCTGCGGAGAGGTGTGATGTGCTGTGAGTGAATTCTCATTGCTGAGTAAATTGTACTGTCTGACTACCAGTAAACTGCAGTTTGTTCTCTGAAAAAGAATGGGCTGGGATAGCAGGTCTTGTGGGAAATTCCCTCTGCTGTGCTTGTGATGGCTTTTCTGACACTGTCAGACAAATTCCTTACTTGCAGAAACCAGAGTAAGAGTTTGCAACACTGAAGCAGTGAAAGAAGTAATTAGTGATAATATTTGCTTTGTTCTGTGATCCATGGGTGCACAGTGTCTGGATATTACATCTTCCTTCTGATTTCCCTGCTTTTTTACATTTTTTACAAAACCTGGAGAAAATCACAAAAACTACTGGAGTAACTAGAGTTTGTTTGAAGGAAAATCTGTCTTTGTCCTCCTCATGGGTCTGAGAACAATCTTTGCATATCTCCAAGCCCCACTCAATCACCATGCAGGGTCACTTACCCACGTACACAGAAGCAGTTACAGTTGGCATTGCTGCTTTCTAGGTCTGTGCTATACATTAGATTGTGTGAAAGTAACAATATCCACATTTCCTCCTTGCTCAGGCATCACCTAAACCATTCAGACAGTGTATGCTGCCTAAAACGAAAATCATAGGGAAGTGAGAATATTTTTTATCCTTTCTTTTACCTGCTTCACTGCCTGGTCCTTGTCCAGAGTAAGGATTCAGCTTTTGGGTGGCAGTGAGGTTCTTAAATATCATCCTACAATAGTTGACAAAACAATCTGGTCTGATGAAACTTTAGTTTTTCTACCCTGCTAATTAATTCAAGTAGAGTGAACAAGATAGTGGAGGGTATGTGTCACACGCTGCCCTACTGTTTCCAGTTCCAAGCACCAGTGTTGTCATCTTCAGCTCTGTGCAGGAAACACAAATGCTCTTTATCAAAATCTAATTCCATATGATCTGCTCATATATATATATATATATGTACACCAGTGCAGTCCAAGATATGGTGGGGCAATTGCTCTCCTTATGAAGCARCTTCTAATGATCAATTATTACCGGTGACTGTCTCTGCCTCCAAATATCCCAGTTTTGACTTGAGAAACATTTCTTCAGTCTGAGACTTTGGCACTGGTCTCATTTAATTCTGTCTAGACAAATATACAGCTTCCTAACCCTGCAGCAGATACACTTCCATTTATCCAGCTTGTGAAATCACTAATACTGTTAAAAGGGATTTTTTGCTTCCATTAATTTACATTGGACCATTATTGCAAACAGATATTGCATTAAGTGAAGAGCACCATACAGGAACTCTGCAAGGCAGGTAACACTTTTCTGGTAACCAGTTAACAACTCTCTTGAAAAATTCACAGTGCACTTTTYGAGCTCAGCATTTTTCCATTTTCTGTCATTTTCTATTTCTTCCTGAATAGCCTGTCTCAAATTTAGTGCTGATAAGCTGATGCATCCATGAGGTTTATGCAACAGAATCAGCAGAAATTTTAGCTTTCATCTTTTCTTTGGCATTCTGCTCTGATTTTGCATTACCAAAGTAATTTTATAATTTGTCACACTATATATTAATATAACTTTTCTTGATTGCCATATGGCTTTTTCCTCTGATCAGAGCTGAAGTATTCCTTGTAGTGGATTCATAACTGATGTCTCTAATACTGAGCTGTTTCTGATGCCAGGGTTTCCCTCTCCTGCTGGTGCCAGCTGCACAAAGGACAGCTGGTTTTGTTATTTTTATTTGCATAAATGTAATTAATATTAAGGTAAAATTATTTCCTTAAAGGTACTGTTTACTTTCTCCTTATAACATATTTTTTAGTTAGGCTTTAATATTAAAAAAAAGCAAAATAATATGTGCAAGTGMAATATGCAAGGTATTTCCTGCATTATTCGTGCATTATATATCTTTCCTAAGTCCTCTTTTACATTCTGGTGCTCCTATGGGTTTCTGCTGCTGTCATGTATTAGCCTCATTTTACGTTTCCACTCTGAGACCAGGTAAATKCCTGCCCATTTTCACTAGTCATTTGAAATAGGAGTTCTGTTCCTACTCTTGTATGTCCCTGTGGGCTTAGAAAAGATGGTTTTAGCTCCCTTAACATTTGTACTAAAACCTTTTCTTTGTTCTACTAAACACTCTGAAATATGTTGATATATTTATATTTTCTTGCATTCCCATAGATTCAATATTTTACATTCATGTGATGCCTTGTGGATTGGAAAATGCTTTTGGATATTTCCTAATTACCTGAAGTTAAGCATACCACAGACCTCTTCTATTAGAATATTTCTGGTCCTTATTATACTTCTGGTAGTAGTAGTGGTAGTGGTAGTCTGGTAACATTCTTGTAATTTTATCATTGCAATCAAAAAAAGATTTGACTTTTAAAGGATTGATTTCAGTGTGGTTAAAGATAAAAATTTTATAGGCTGCTATCATTAATATTTTCATTGTGTTGGAGGAAATTATCTTCTTACTTGTCCTTTTTGGAGAAAACTTTATCATTTTTTAACTCCTGGATTCTGATTTTCCATCATGCTAGCATCATATTGAGGATTTAACAAAGGTGAAAAGAAACCAAGTTTGRTAGTCTTTCCATTCCTCCTTCCTTACATGGTTCTATGTCTCTTATATGGTACATTTTAGAGAACTGTTCCCTGAGGATATAGTTGCAATGACTGTCCACAAACACTGTGGTTGGTGTGCATTAATCTTAAATAAATAAAATAATAAAAATGAGGGCATCACTTCTCACATRTGTCACGTAAGGTTGCATTGCAGACCCCAACTGCCTCCTGAGGTCCTGACTGTTCCCCAGAGAGATCTCATCCACTCCTGGGCTGTGCAACAGCACGTGCTCTCCTCAGAGGAAGGAGAAGCTGTCTCACATGCCAGGGGAAAGAATGGGCAGCCCTTGATTCAAGCAGGTTCAACACCACGATTCTGATGGAACAAAGCTGCCTGTGCCCACAGTTGAGGCCTGTTTTTTCCTTCTGGAAAAGGTAAAGGAAGGAACACTAAAGCAGGAAYGGCTGCTCACAACAGGGTTGACTGCTGGAAATCTCACTGCTCCTTGGCTTCCCCAAGGTTCCCATTCCAGGGGAACAGTGGTTGGTCCCGTCCCAAACCACTGTTCTCTGAATGGTGCTGGTCTAACTGACCATGGAAATGACTCTGGGGCAAAGGTGGTTTTCCCTTTGCAGCTTTTTGTCCTGTTCTGGAGAATGGGCTCTGTAAAATTGAACAGACTTCACTGATTGGTTTGCAACCAGTCTGTATTCTCAAGCTTTCCTCTAAAACAGAGAGGATGAGAACTTTTCCTTTAATGGGAGCTGCAAATATTGTGTTGTCACAAGCCTAAGGTGCTTATGCCTCAAGTTTATAGTTGTGGGCCAAAATCCAGCTCTGGCTCATGGAAATGTCCCAGAGGAGAATTAAATTCCTTTGCTACTTAACACCTCAATTTTTATTTATTTCCTAATTCTTTTCAATGAAAGATGATGAAGCAGGACTATAATGACATCACAATTCTTTCTGATGAGGGAATTAGTAATGCTATTTTTTTTTTTTTTACCTACATAAACACTCTTGAGACATTTTTTCATATCCACCTGCCTTTCAGAGAGCTGCTGGATAATATAGTATCCTACCCAGTATCTTCCCAGGGTGGTTTTAAATATTGATAAGGCAGGCAAAATAMATGCAATAGTTAGGCTATTTTCAGAAGCTTAAAATTGAAACCCAAAATCTAGAAGCAGGAAGCAATTTGGTCTCGGAATTTAATGACAGAACACAATAGAGACTCCTGGATACAAATTCAACTACAATGAGAGACTTTTATTTAAAAAATCCTTTGCAAGTGTTTCCCTGTTTTCCTAAAATCCTTGTTCTAACTGACATGACTTCTGYGGGAATGGAGAGCTTAAATTGCTCAAACACTCAACTAGTTACCYTCTCAATGAAGGAAGAACAAAAACGGTAAAGGAGTGGGAATGGATAATGGGAAGGGTTTGAAAGCCTGTTATGCAGAGGGTTAGAATRGAAAATATCAAGTTTTATTTTGGTCAGATATCGTGGTTTATCCCCAGCTGGCAACTAAGCACCACACAGTCTCTCACTCACTCCTTCCCTGCAGCAAGATGAGGGGAAGAGAAATGCAAGTTTAAAAGTGAGAAAACTTGAGAGGTTGAGAGAAGAGCAGTTTAATAATTGAAATATTTTTCTTACTATTAATACAATATTTTTAATAACAAATTGTAACAAAAAGAAAAGCCACAAGGACAAAGACATTAATTACACAAAAGACAAGAGATGCAAATAAAAACAGTTGGGCATGACTGACCAACCAATTCCCAGCCAGTCCCTCAGTAGTGGCTCCTGGTACCAAACTTTCCCTACCTCTCAGTGCTGAGCATGATGCCAGYATGGAATATCCCCTGGGTCAGTTGGGGGCAGCTCTCCTGGCTGTGTCCCCTCCCAACTCCTTGTGCACCTTCAGCCTCCTCGCTGGTGGGGTGGGGTGAGGAGCAGAAAAGCCCTTGGGCGTAAGCCCTGCTCAGCAATACCTAAAACATCTCTGTTTTATCAACACTCTTTCCACCAAAGCCCCATACTAACTACTATGAAGAAGATTAATTTCACCCCAGTCAAAACCAGTACATCAGAGACTCAAAAATATGTGATTCCAGAAATGTACTTTCATTGTCAGGTAATATAAAAGTTTTTCATTGCAGCTGCTTAAATATTTGAACTCTTTTGAAAGATTTTATGTGTTTAATCCTATCCATTATAATGAATAAAATACCTTTCTCGCCTTTTTTTTCTCATCTTTTTTTCCCCCAAGGGATTTGAATTTGGCATTGAATTTCCTTTCAACTTCAACTTTTTATATCTCATATATGGACCTACATTTCTCTCAGGAGCTTCTTTCCCCTTTTCAAAAATTATATCTGGATCTAGGAGAAGCTTCCAGTCATAAAGATCACTCTTTCTTTCCTTCTTTCTCATTCTTGTGCATTTTTCATATCACTGTCTGTCTTTTTCATCTTTTTGAAAGCTTACTGCCTTTCTTTTGAAGCTGGTTTTGTTCTTTGAACAATACAAGTATTTATTCCTTCTGATATCTTTTTTCTTTTAAGCTATTCTGTAATTTAGATTGCTTTTAGCACATCTTTTATTTGAAATAGTAGGACACAACTGCACTAACTGGTCAAGAAAACAGCTCTCATTCTGCATGTTATTTACCTGTTTTCTTTCGTCTTTGCCCCTTATTCCAAGCATTCATGTAATCAATGACTGGCAACTTTGTTATTGGCAAATCTCTTTCTGCTTTGGCCCGGTCCCTTGGGTTATCCATTTGTCATTTCAAAGTTATTGTGCTTTTGACTGTTGCCATGAAGTATTAGTCATTTGATGAAATCTGTCTACTTGGGTGGCTAAATTGAATGAGCAGTTTACTTGTTGCATTTGATATAATTCTGATGCTGCTGTCAAAATCATTTTGATTTTGCAATCAAAGTTGCTATCATTGACATATCTTTGCCTGCTAGTTCTGATGTGAAAGATTCACAATGAAGAAACACCTCCTCAAGCTCCTTCTTCACACCCTTTTTTTAAAGTTGTCTTTTCTTCTTGTTTCTGGCTTTGTGCTCCTGCTTCTGATGCTGCTCATTTTCTCCAGGTCCCTTCTGGATCCATGTCCCATGTCCTCTTGCAGTGTTACTGGCACTTCAACACTAACACCTTTTCTTTTACTGGCTGTGTGTTGTCATCTCTTTACCTGCTATTCCCCCTGCTCCCAGTGGAAGTCAATGGAAGCAACATTTTAGAGTTGCTTTTTGGTGGTTTTCCAAAGGCTCCAGGTCACACTCAGGCTCCCACCTGGATTTCTTCAGGAAATTCTCTGAAGATTTGGAGGAAGAAAGGCCTCTTAATTATCCAGCAGCTCTCTGAAAGGTGGGTGAATAAGTGTCTCAAGTATGTCTGACAGTTTGGGAGGCTGACCAAAGGGATTTTTATCTCTTTTATGTTGTCAAATATTGCTGGAAAATGTGAGTAAGTTGAGGCTGAGGGAATTGCTAGTAGAGTTAAATTATTTTCTCAATCTGGGCTGCATATCCATGGCCATGGGTCTCTAAGACAAACATAATACTGCTTTTAACAATACTTTCACAACTTTTCAGCCGCTTTTCACAACAATGGCTCTTACCCAACAGTGGCATGCACCTGCATCATTCATATATACCTCCCTGCTATATGGACAATCACATTATATGCCAAAGTTTGATTTGACRCCTAACTTTAGATCCCATATGTTGTCTGACACTTTTTGCAAAAATATTTTTGCCTACAGTAGGTAAGAGCAAACTGCATTGAGCAATGAAGAATCCAAGTATGAATCTCACTTTTAATATTTTTTTTTATTTATTAGTTATGGAAATACTACAGGTTAATAAGAAATGTTGCTTTTCCTAGACTAGACCCCACCTTCACTAAATAACAGCCTTTTAAAAGAGAGAATTTTAAGGCAGTGCTGGAAGTACTTTTCTTCTGCTTTTCCACATAAGGAGTACAGGGCATAGGAACAAACAGGAATACAGATGGTTCATTGATAAGAATTGCAGTTCATAAGCTGTCTGTAGGCAGATACCCCAAATCATATCTGTGCCACAGTGGAGACCTTGGTGCCTGTGCACTTCAGGGACTTCAGAGTAGCTGTCACCACCCTGGTAAGACAGATTCTCTGAMAAATAAGTTCTTTCAGGGAAGATACAAATCTGACTCTGAGTGACTCAGAGACTCATTTAAGCACCAAAACATCTTCTTTTTACTTTGAGTGAGGGTGACAGACTCAGTTGTGATGTCATGATTGCAGAGTTGCTGGTAGAAGTCAGTGACTTTCATGCAATTTGATGAGAAAGAAGAATCCCTGGTCAGGAGACATTTTTTTCCCCCTTAAAAAAATGGCTCCTCCAGATGGCAATATAGAATATGGCTTAGTTTGCAGGCCCCAAATCAACCTGATGAGGTGCTTCCTTCTGTGTGGATGATATGGGAGTCTTGTGAGCTTAGTCCTAACTTGGGCAGCCTATTAGACATATACATTGAAGCATACTGTTTGTGCAAATTTCACACGGGAGCATTGTCTCCTCAGGTACTGGTAACTGTAAGGAACCACCCACAGTCACTGTCCAGTTCAGAGCTCTGAGGAGAACAAGACACCTCAGAAACCACTGAGTACATGGCATTAGCACCCCAGTTTTCTCAAGCAGTGCCTGTACCAGTGTATTAAGGAGTGCTAGGGCAGTGGCAGGCAGCTGTCTACACTGATAAGTCACTGGGGGGTCCCTGGTGCCATTTTGATCATCCCCAACCAGTTGCTTTTCAACAATTCCCATGTATGAWGGAGTTATCACTGCCTTCAGCCAGATTGTCTGGAACCAGTCATCTGGAAAGTAAACTACTCTGGAATTARGGACAAGGCATGACCACAGAAATATCTTGCTACTCTAGAGGTAATCCTAACACTCCTAGGACTGGTGCTGAAGTATCTGAACAGAGCTACCTTGAGGAATTCACAGCTTGTTTACACAGAAAATTCAATTTTTTGAAAGAGTAACATTCACTCATAATGACAAATTCATCCTACTTTGTTCTAGTCTGTTCTTATTTTGACTGAGAATAGACCATTTCCAATATTACTTATTGCCATGGTCAAATAAAAAAAATCACTGTATTGAAATCAAAGCATACTCATGTGCATGAATTTATAAAAGCTGATCCACAATATTTWAGTAAATAATGGGCTCTCCACCTTCCCTAATAAAGACAAATATAGACAAACACTATACTTCTCACCTGTCACCAATTTTAAAGACTTTCACTTGAACAGTTTCCACTGATTCAAGATATGAAAAACAAGATAGAAACATTTTCTGGGGGACATCATGAAAGTCTTAGAAGATCATCTGAAAACCTCTGGGGAGGAGAAATTCAGAAGCGGAAGGAAATGCCAGCTCCTCATATATTCCTGATGTTCCTCAACACAACTCCATTGTTTGTATTAGCAGGAGAATAGTTACAACTTGGACTGAAATGAGGCAAAATCTGCTCCTTTTCCTATTGCAGTGTCCCTGAAGGTCTTCTCATCTTCCAAATCTCCTACTCTTATTTTCACCTTCCCACTTCAGGTCTATTGTCAAGAGRTACAACTTTTCCAGCTCCCAGGCTGCACTGACTGACCTGATCAAGAGACTGCTTCAAAAGACACTGAGAAAGGTTTGAAGACTTCACCTCCTGAGGTTACTATCAGGGCTTGATGAAATCTTTAGTCATACCTCAAAATTTCTGTCTAAGAAGTTTGGGGTTTTTTGTTTGTTTTTTTTTTGGTTTTTGGTTTTTGGTTTTGGTTTTTGTTTTTGTTTTTTGAAAAAGCCTTGACATGACTGAGTGAAAGTTAATAATTGTCTGTGTAACTGGTCCTATATATTAAAAGAAAAAAAAGAACTGTGTGTAGTGTTGTGTTTAACTAAAAATGATTCATTAAAAACCAAGATTATCTGGAAAGTTCAGTGGTAAGCAAGCTTTGTCTTCAGATGAAGACTTTGCTGTWTTTTTCACAGGATCTATTTCCTAATCTCAATCACATAGCTGCTCAAAGAATTGTAATGAAAACATTACAATTATCCTAGAGAAAAAATTCAGTGGTCTCTGTGCTCAGGGAACRGTTATGAGTATCTGAAAACTGTCATATTAAGCATATGTTTATGTTTTTATGTTTAAGTTTATGGCATTACAAAGTCCTAGCACTTCATGAATCAATCATAATGTGGTGGACTTCCAAGAGTCAAAAATATCATTGCTTCCCACTACTCAAACCTGAAAATATTCAATTTACAAACAGAAATGGCAGTCTATAAATATTTCCAAAATTCATAAGCAGTTTCCCTGTAAGCACTCTCAGGGAACTCACAACTTCATATTCCCCTTCTTCCCTTCATCCCACKGAACTACCAGCTGGGTACCTCATGAAGTCCACAACTTTTCCTGTCTGACAGTTCTGTGGGATATTGACCAGACTAACACATTGCCTTTCTTCTCTAKCTCTCTCTCTCAGACATATCTTAAACACCTTTTTCTTCTTAGAGTTAGTTCTTAATCGGGGTTGCAATCCATAGAGATTGGTCCTTCCAGAGCCAAGTGAGCCTGCCTTTCTCTACAGACCTTTTTAAAATCTTCAGTAAACAAAATCTTAGTACAGGAAAATTCCTTTTCTCCACAGCAGAAAAGTCAACTCGAGAAGCAGAAGTAATGGGGAGTAATTAATGATTTTAAGTACCATTGTTGAAGGAAAGGAGAGTAACAGATACACTTAGCAGAAGCGAATCAAATTAGAGGGAAAATGGCTGTAAATAAATGTAAGATACAAATTAGAATGAAATATTTATCTTCATTTTTTCTCACCTAGCTACTGAAGATACTAAGGCATCATTCTCCACTACTTGTCTAATGCCTTACCTCCAGTTTTAAGTTTTCTRTTATTCATAGTATATATTTAACACTTGGGAGTTGCTGATATTCCAGTATGATGTAGAAGCAGGAGCTTAGATTTTCACAACAGAAACATCTACATTGTCAATCCCAAGGAAACCCAAACCCACTGAATTCTACAGATAATCTAACRTGACATGAATCACTCCTACTTTGGTTCTTTAGCAAGGAAATATAATGTAGAAAGTTATCTACCTGAACAAAGCTGGTRTCAATAATCTAAAAGGTGGGATTCACATGATTTTTTTTGGTGATATTCAAAATAATCACTTGTTCAAAGGTTTCTACAGGGTTCCCCTTTCATCACTGAAGTGATTTTTCTACTTCTGAAGGCTGAGTTATGTTACAGACACTCCCTAGCACTATATGACCTCTCTGGAATGCTGATGCTGAGCTGTATTTCACTRCATGGGTGTTTTTTGTAGGATTCAAATGAAAACAAAATGAAATGGTCAATTGTGTTTGTTGAAATATGTAGTGTGGAGCTAAGAAATACTTAACTATTAATTTTATGCTAAATAAAACCATTTTTTATAAAAAGATTACAGTAAGACATATTAAATGTCTTTTTTTAAAAGGCTAGAGTATTTATTTAGGTTCTTTTTTAATACAGTTGTATTTAAAATATAACCCACAGATGATGCATAACCTTCAACTCTCCTTTTAAAAGCTCTATGTTGTGAAACACTTGTCAAATTAGTTTGTTTCCAGTTAATTAAAATTAAACATAACCAGACCAAAACATTTTCTAATTTGCAGCTCTCCTCCTTAAATCAGTATTTTTGAACAATATGAACTGTRAGGTTTAATTAACAGGGAATAAGGCTCTTCAGTTTGGCCCTGTATCACATCTTGTATAAAATAGTGTTTCTAATCCTGCATTAATTTACTCCCCACCATGACTAGCGCAGTTCAAAGACAAAAATTAATATTTTCAGGGCTTAGCTATGCACAGTTATCTAGGCTCCTATCTTTTAATCTTGATTTCCACCCACGCCACAGCTCCCCAAGCAAGAGGATTAAGAAAATAGGACAGGGAGTGCATTACTATCATTGTACTCTAATGCATATGGAAGTTGTTGGAGGATAATACGGTACTTTATCTAACCTCAGCCTGCTCCAAAGTACACTCACCAAGTCACATTTAAATGCCCCACTATGTATGCTATTATTTTGTCCTTGCACAGTCCTTGACGGCAAATGGAAATGGTTTGTGAATTTTGACATCCAACTGTTACAAAGAGCAGTGAGCTAAGACATTAGAACCGAAGATTTTTCCCATTCCTACCCACACAACCCCTCCAGACCAGTCCTTAAGTGAGTCACCTCAGTGGGGTTGGTATGAGAACAGGGTTAGAAAAAGTTGCTTTTGCAGATACCAGTGTAAACACTGGTGCTATGTTCATGTCATTTGTCATTGGTAAGATACTGATGCCCTGCACCTGCAGATGCTGTGATGGCAGTTTAAAACAGGTGTGCCTTTCCGAATGGCTAGCAGTCCTATTCCATGACCAGTCACAATTTTTGGAAAAAGGAAGTGAATTTCCCTTGGATTGGATTGGTAATGCAGTGATGACAGATTTCCATCCTATGCCACTGGATCAGTTAAAGCACGTAGTGTGTCCGAGGCAGTAGGGTAAGATACCCAGCAACTGGCTCCTCTCAAGATTTTCTCTCTGGAGCACTGTTTTCACAAAGTTCATCCTTGTCTGGGAAAATGAATAAACTCCACGACTGGACCTGTAATAGTTTTATACTGTTATCATGTTAACATGCAACCCAACAGATGCCTTATTGGTGGAAGTAGGTAAAAAAATTGGTGGAAAGGGGGGGAACACAATAAAATTTGGTCCACATCAGAAAAATAATGACTATGTTCTATGTTTGCACTTTCATTGCTGTCAGTAACACATCTTACTGCTGCCACCTGTGTGGAATAGAGTTCAGATGCTCAATCTCATTAAATTTATCTACAGCTCCCTAAAATTCTTCTTCCTAGAATTCCATTTAGTGAAATGCTTAATTAAAGACAAGTTCTCATTATTGTTTGGTTCTTTGAAGTTGTTTTACTGGAATATATCTCTACTAGTAAATAGAAAATTAACTTTTATGCTGGTATGCTCCATTAAAAAACTGATACAGAACTATAACCACTTTGCCCAGCAACTGGATTCTGCACATTCCATTACATTACAGGAAGAGAAAAAGATGTTATTTAGAAAAAAACAAAACAAAACAAAACAAGAGTTACAAAGTTGGTTAGCAAGGGACATTAAGCCTGAACATTTTTGGTTTTGTATTTTGACATGTGACCAATGTGGCATCCTAACAGAAATGAAGAATGTAAGTGAATGTCCATCTACACATTCTTAATTCAAATAAAAATGGAGATGATTTTTTTTTCACTGATATTTTGGGCTAAGTAACATCACAAAGGATGATAAGTGCAAAAAGAGACAGTTATGCTGCAGTTAATCATTGGCACCATTTGCTGTGCCACAGTTATTATCTTGCCTGACTTCAGGTTTCTATTACAGAAATGTCTGGCTTAACCTTAGTGTTGTATCTGCCAGACCCTTGAAGATGTCTCAGATACCATGAGCCACTTTCAAGCAGTGCTAAATACTTAAATGCAGTTGAATTGAGTCCTTACCAACAGTTGCAAAAGCACGTGGCACATAGTAATTTAGTACATCAAACCTTACTAAAATTTCAGAAAATTAGAGAAACATCTTTAATTTAAATGAAAGTCCCATTATTTTCAGTACTTCTGCTTTGTTAAGCAACAGAATTTTTTTCTGAATTAAAATAAACTACTGCAAAGAATGTATAATGATTAAGCACCCTCAAAAATACATACAGGTTGGTAATTTTTGAAGCTTTTACTAAAGACTTTGGTCTTTTCAAGTATGCTCCTTGGATACTTCATCTATTTTTAAATCACTCTAATGCATTGTCTCCAAAGGAAAAAATGACCTTTTTGTGATCTACACTTAATCACAGCATGCAGGMGGTTGGACCTGAAAATAACCACATAAAAATAGGCATGTTGTGTCAGAACTGTGATACAGTTATTCCACAATTTTATCTCTGACAGTGGTCAACAGTGACTATCTGGGAAGTGGCATTATGCAGCAAACACTAATACTTCCCAAAAATACTCTCCTTGCCTCCAGCATTTTATAGAATCATAGATCCATTTAGATGACTCAGTGACTTCCAGAAACAGACAGCTATCCTTGTAGATAGCAGCCTGGGAAGATTCTCCATCCTGTATGAAAGCTGCTCTCTTCATTTTTTTTTTTCAATTTGCCACTTGTTAGTTTCCTTTAGGTTTATTTGTAYTAGGCAATTTGGTTTTGTACTGGAAAAGACAACAAATAGGTCTTGGTAATGCCCTCCTGAACTGTCTGGAACTGTCTGTTTGCAGGTTGAAAAGGCCTGCCCTACATAAGATACAGAACCTGTTTCAGACCTTTCATCACCCTTTTTCATCACCCTTTTTTCTGTTTTAAAACTGTTTCTCTCTCCTTTTTTTCCTCCTTTAAAAAAAAAAAAAAGAGGGAATGAGAATATCATAACCTACAGGTGGGGACATACTGTGGACCTGTGCAGTGGTATAGTTATGTTCTTTAACTTATTTTTTTCCCTATAAGCTGAATATTCCCCTTGCTTTATTGACACTTCTTATCAGKAAGTTAATATTTTGACAGAATTATGTACTGTAACCCCAGTTTGGACTGTTACTGCTTGAGCCTCACTTAAAATTTACCTGCATTGAATGTCATCTATCTTTTTATTACTTCATTATTCAGTGTTTTAATATCTTCCAGAAACCATCAGCCTCCCTGTCTTCCTTATCATAAATTACTTGGTGTCATTAGCAAATTTTTGCCTCATTATTCACATCCCTTTCTCAGGATAGACACTGGGGAACTCTGCCATGGACCTACCTATCTGTAAATCTGATTGCTTCCTGCTATCCCCATTTTCCTAACAATTAACAAATAATTCAACCAGAAGAGGAACTCCCATTTTATACTGCAGCAGCTTTATTTTGGGAAAATTACTTTATGTCTTTCTTTGGCTTTTTATTGAATATCTTTTTGGAAGTTGAGAAAAATATATTAACTGGTCCAAATAAATATATTATTATTAGATCTACATATTTTTTGGCTCTTCGAAGTACCCCTGCAGGCATGTAAGGTTTGAATTCTTTTCCAAAGGGTACCTTGGCACACACCCACTATTTATCCATGTGTCCATCAATTTTACTCTTCATTAAAGGTACTACTGGGTCTCACACCATTACTCTACAGTTCCTGGAGTCTCCCTTCAAAGATCTATTGGCTTCACATTGAGCAGCTTCCAGTTCTCTKGAGCTTTTGCACAAGTGTATTGGTCGTATCTATCCTATTCAATTTGATTTGTAACGATCACAACAGTCTTCTTATGGATGAAAATTCATGTAATATTTTTGTTATATAAAGACTATAAAGTTATACAAGATAGGATCAGTCATTAGCTTCTGKTTATTGCTTCACTTTTACAGTAATTACAGTACTTCAGTAGAAAAAATCAAAATTCATCTTTTTTAAATGTAAATCTTCATTAGCATAATCTCTGTGAGACTTCATTTTCAGTAGTTCTTAATTGTTTCTATCTCATGAGCTGCTTTAGATACCCATTCGCATAAAAGAGTAGGTTCTTTTGTCATTCACTGCTCAGTGTTCAGTATGCTCTCTTAATTAAAGAGAAAAAATGAAAAAGGATTCTATTCCTATTATTCATAGGAAAAAAATCCTATGAATAGGATTTACTACATAAATATAAAGACCTGATATAAAAAAGACATTCAAATATGTTTTAATTTCACCCAGTGAGCCGGCATATAACCTACTTAGCAAATAAATGATTTTATAAAAATCAGTTTCAYAGCTAGACAAGACCAGTTCTAGTAAAAGCTATGAAATTGGGCTTTAATTGGATCTCACCTACCATTGTACTTGCATTGGGAAACAGCACCCAAAAATATGAAAACAATATCATTTTTCAAATTAAGATAACTTTYTTTTTTCACTGGTGAAATACATTTTACTTTTGAAGACTGGTACTTTTCCAACATAATAGTTTTTTGCTCAATGACCTGATATTGACTTTTAATTCAATTTGGTGCTCTAACAAATACAGAGTTAATATCAAAAGCATGGCCTTTGATCACTATGAAAATCTGAGAAAACTCATGCCTCAAATACACTAAATATTATTTTAGAAATCAAATCAGCTTCTGTCTTTGGCTACACTTGCTGAGGAGGCTGTTTTTTCTCTCATACTACCTCTCTCATCAGAGAAATCAAAAAAATGAAGGGGCATCCAAAAGATATGTGAAAAGCATGGTATATAAGGGTCACTTTTTCAGTTACTATTTGTAGCTGGAAAAAAACCCCAACGTTTAATCTATAATTATTGCTTTTGTTTCTCCTAATACATGTAGATCAACAGGCACATTGTAAAAAGTGCCTAATCCCATCCTAAAATGGGTTTGAGAGAGAAGAGGTGAATTGTTATCTCTGTTGCTCTCCTTCACAGATTCTAAAAGTGGGCTGGACACTGAAATCTTTGATAATAAAATTTAGGCACAAGGAATCCTACCCAGAGAAGCAGAAAGGATTCACAGTGTAAAAACTTTCCTTCACCCTCCAATTTCCCAAACCACTGGTTTTACCAATATGTAAAATCCGACTGGTACCAAAATGTCTTGCTGTAGTGATGTGGTGCTGCAAATAGGATGCCCCACCCTGTGCCCTCTTCCAGATCAATGAACTGTCATAATTGCCTCATGTCTGCTCAAGGTCCATATCAGGTAAGGAAGAATCCCACGGGCCTGAGCTGTCAGAATGAATAATTTGTAGAAAGCTACTTAATAGTCACAAGAAGAGTKTTCTGATAAAACTATCTTCCTTACAGAATTGGTCATTTGGAGAATAATACMCTCAATTTTACTTTACCTTTACTTGGCTAAGAAACTAAACTTTCAGAGGAAGGGTTGGGGTTTTGTTTTAAAAGTAAACTTTTTTAATTTTTTTTTTTAAGGCAACTGGCTTAATTTTAACACTGCAGAAATCTTAAGTCTTTGGATAATAGTTTAAATAAGCTTTCAAAAATTATTTTGTGAATATAATACAACCACAAATTAATTCAGAAGAACACAGTTATTGCACTTCCATTTGCAAAGATAGCTTTTTCCAGTATTCAGTTGAGACAGGAGATTCCTTGTGATGGTTGCAATACAGAAAGATGATCTATGTCAGTCACWCTGAAGTAAGATTATCTGCACTGTGGTTTCCATTCCTTTTTCTAACACTGTGTTAGGATGTTCATGTTCCTGACTCCCATCAAATGAGCTCAACCTCCATGCTGTGGTGATCTCTCATTTCCCATTTTAAATGTGGCTGTCTCTGTGTCAGTCCTTGACAGACTTCCCTCCAAAATAGATACACCAAAGTAGACAAGAGACAGAAAACATGACAGAGGGGAAGCATCATATAAATAACAAGGTGCCCTAAGTGAATTTCACATAAACTTGATTGCTAATTGCAAATTTGGACCATGAAATCTGGACCATCAAGATTGCTGTCACACAAACTCTCACCACAATGACTGGTTCCATCCTCATTAGTCCTGCCTCCGTTAATTTCCTCAATACCAAYGTCCATCATAAGAAGCTGCTCATAATATATATCTTGGGGTGACTTGGTGATACTGTATCCCCTATCATCTGCTTTATGCCCAGAGACGCCCCTTTCGGGACATTTCCTTCTAATTTGTCTCAAACTGAGACAGTACACTATGGGAGAAAGGTGTTGGAGGAGACAAGGTATTTAAGAGAGAAAACCAAGACTGARCACATGGAACTAAACTAATAAACTATCCAGATAGCAAAAGAGAGGTAAGGATCTAAAAAGAATTTCACCACTTCCAAAGATGATTGCATTTTTCTCTAGTTTAGCATCCAGAATTGAAATGCCAAAGAGATATAGCATAAGGTGAGAGGTGAAAAGGACTTAGTGTGAAATGGTGCCAGAATTTTATACTGTAATGGAACAACCCCCATACTCAAATGTATTTTATTACAGAATGTTCCRAAGCTAGAAGATACTGGGTCCCAATCTCAAAATTGTCTCAGGTGGAAAAGCAAATGGATTCACAGTGTCTGTGCCCTGTAAGGGCAGCTGCTTTTGCAGAGGCTCAGGAACCAGAAGGATTGCACCTTTATTGTTGGAGCCTGTCCAGAGATGGACAGCAGAGCTGGTGAAGGATCTGGAGAGTAAATCATGTGARAAGTGCCTGAGGGAGCTGGGATGTCCAAAAGGATGTTCAGGGGAGACCTTRTTGCTCTCTACAAGCCCCTGAAAAGAGGTAAGCAGATGAGGGTTGGTGTCTTCTCCCAGGCAACTAAGGACAGAACAAGAGGAGGTGGACTGAAGCTGCACTKRGGGAGGTTCAGGCTGAACATCAGGAGRAATTTCKTCACTGAAAGGGTTGTAAAACTTTGGAATGTGCTGCCCAGGAAAGTATAAAGTCACCATCCCTGGAAGTGTTTAAGAATTGACTGGMTGTRGCACTTGGCACCATGGTTTAGTTGAGGTGTTGGTGTTTGGTCAAAGTTTGGACTCAATGACTTTAGAGGACTTTTCCAGTTTTAATGRTCCTATGATTCTATTAATTCCTATGCAGATTCAAGCCAGTTCCTAACGGTACGTTGGTCCTATTTCATGCTGAACTCAATTGTTAAAACAATTTACAACTGTAAAATCCCACTTGATCCAGCACAGCAATATGTTGTCATGGAAACTTGAATCTATCCAGTCATTAATAACTTTCTTCACACGGGAACTTAAGTGCCGTATTTTTCCAGATCAAATCAAGCTACAAGTTTCCCATCTGACAGTAATATCAACAAAATTTATGAAGAACTGTTTCATAAATGGTATGCCAATGTTTATCCTGAGTACCATTTAATAAAAATAACATTTGAAACTATTACAAAWTTAATATCTAAATCATTATATGTCATAAAAAATATCTTTTATATCTTTAATAGCATCTAGAACTATATGATCTATATCTATATATTTTATAATATGTAATTATATTTGCTTTTTGAATTTTATAACACTATAATTTTATATAATAATTTAAYGACTTGAAAACTTTAAATGCTTTCTCACAGTGATACCTTTATTTGAAGCATGTCAGTTAATTTTCATAACACATGAAGTTACCTCCATTCTTTAAATTGTACATACAATTTTAACAAAAGTCTCTTTTACTTGTTTCTCTTCATCTTTATCTTGGTGATATAGTGACTAGTAAAAATAAGCAAGTAGGTTGCTAATAATGTTCAGAGATGAAAATATGACTTTTATGAGACCCTGTGTGTTAAAAATGTGCCCATCAAATACTCAGAGATGTGTCAGATAAACATCTGAGCTTTTGAATGACAAAACACTGAAATTATGATTTTTTTCTTCCAGTAGTCATTAGACTAGCTAGCTGACTTTTTTTGTTGAAACTGAAGAAAGGAATTTTTTGTTACATTCATACATTTTTTAAAGTACGTACTCTGTGTGGAAAAGAAAAAAATTTGTTTGGCTTTAGATAAGGTTTTTTCAATTTAAAAATTAATCTATTCAGAAGAAATCTGAATATTGGTGAGCAGAATAAACAATTTTGATTAAAACCTTGCCAATCTGCTCCCTGGTGTCATAGCTTATTTTCTTCCCTTCCTTTWTTCTCTTTCTATTTTCAGGCTCACTGACCTGTGCCCATCTTTCATATGATACCTCTGACAGTGGGACTCCCCTGACACACTGAAGTAGCTCAATAAGAAGAGGAGAAGAAAAGCACAGCATGTGAAGTGGGARTCCTGATCAGGAAAAAAAAAWTTAAAAAATTGCCAAGGGCACARTGACTTAAACTGCAAATCCTGTGATATCAGAATTTTGGGGTATAGCCAAAGCTTTTGAAATAGTCTTCAGTTGTTTTCTTGCTATTTCTAAAAAATCAATAGTTTTAAAAAAAGAAAAGCCTTTTCTTGATGAGTCCTAGTTACTATAATAGTTTCTGTGACCAGACAAGTACAGAAATACACTGACAAACAGGAAGACTATATTTTATTTTTGAATTTTCTCACCCGCGGTATGACATAGGGTCCATCACCTCACTCTGCTCTCCATTTCCAACTCCACACTTGTCCTGTGTGTCTCTGCTCTTTTCTCTGGGATCTATTCAAAGGACCCATGATTCACTTCAGAGACCTGTGAAATTAAGGACTGGTCTGAACTGAGCTCCTGGCCAACACAGGCAATAGCTTTTCACTGTGGAATTCTTAATCACTATTTTTCAAACAAAGAATGAGTCTAGAGACTCAACAAAAGAAGAAAGGTTTTTTCACCATTTCCTGCTCAGTGCTAGCAGTTAAGGCTTGTGTCTAAAATGGTATTGTCTAGTATTATCTTTTAAGACTGATTCTTATCAACTTTTCTCTCCTAGATTGAAGAGGATGGTGGCATCAGAAATATCCACYCCTATCGATAATTTTGGGCTTTGATTAAATCTGCTACTTACTTCTTTCCTTTAAACAGAATACATTCAGCTTTCTAAATCCTTCACTAAAAGAAAAAAAGAAAAATTCTCAGACCTCTAATCATCCTCACAAGCCTCTTTCTGAGTTTTCCAATCAAGCAACATTTGCAGGCTGGGATTTACTGCTGAACACTGTATCCAAAATCTCTCTCTCAGGTAACAGTTCCAGTCATGACAAATGAAAAGGACTGAATGCCCATTTTTAACAGGGCATTTTAATTTTCACTTAAACAATTCTCGAGACACCAAAGTTAGTAAAATACAGATATGGTTCAACAAGTTTTCTTGTAGAGAGCTCAAATCCCAATTGCACTAAGTGGGAGGAATAAATATTACAGAAAGACAAAATTGTTGCCAGAACTGGGCATACCTGAATCTAAGCAGGGCATTGAAGAGGAAATGAAGCTGCAATATCAGTCCCTATCATTTTTCCCCCTAAAATTTCCCTGCTAATAGGCAGGCTCATGGTATAGTGGTTAGAGGGAGAAACAAAGAGTAAGACCCATTTATTGCCCTGTTGCCTCTCTTTACCTGTGTGTTACATAGAGCCATTACAGGGTGGTCATTTAATTAATGGGCAAAATGTACTTCTACCTCGTACAAAGAATAACAGATATAAATGCATGTAAAATGTGTAGAGGTGATATTTTTGCTGGGCTGACAGCCACCCAGTTAACAGTGATATTGTAACTCTCAAGGATGTCTTGTCCAAAGGAGTTCATAGCAGCAAATCTGTAATCTCTTATGGCTGAGACAGTTAATTTCCATTATTCCTTGGAAAATACATTGCACCACTCAGGGACACAACTGCATTTCTAAAACTCAGGAGAAATACTAGAATTCTAATGTCAGGAATAGCCAAACTACAAATGTAACCCTGGGCTTTGACTAAGGAAGTCTTCCTCTTTTGGAATTCCTTTCTATAATTCTTGAGAATATTTTAGTTCACTGAATGTCATTAGGAAAATATTTGTGTCATTTAACAGCCTTCCTATTGTATTTAGATAATAACAAAGACAGGTTTCATTTTTGAAAAGCTGGTAATATACAGGCACAAAACCTTCCTTGCTTCCATTCCCCTTTATGCCAAAAGCTCGCTCAACAAAGAACCCTTTTCGTGTGACTTCAGATTCTCCTCCACAGATTTCCCTGGTGTTTATGGATCCGGTGAAAAATAGATTTTGCACCCTTCAGCATCTATCATTACTGCATTCTATCTGTCTATCAATCTGTCAGTCTGTCTATCTATCTATCTATCTATCTATCTATCTATCTATCTATCTATCTATCTATCTATCCATCCATCTCTATCTATGCATGTTACACATATAAAGTGTATAATAATTATCTTGAGATTTATCTTATCAGCTTGAAAGTTATTTTTTTTACAAATCAGTATCTCAACGTGTCAACAAAAAGTTGTATTTCATTCTCTTTCAAGCACTTTCTCTGAACATACAAACRTTCTAGGTGAGATCCGTGGTCTTGATCTGCTTTGGGATTCACAGTGCTCAACTGTGACTCAGAGCCTTGTACATGAGCTACAGTTGTATTACTGGCCAGAAAATTTGCTGTCCCTGCTCTCTAGGGACACCAACTCCCTCCAAAGGAAAGAGGGATTAGTAGGGACAAAGATCTCTGGTGAGTGTTTACTCAATGGATTTTTGTATTCCAACAGTCTTAACTGCATCTGTTAGAGYAGCACCAATATGAGCCAAGGGACAGTGGTAGTTATCTTGGAAACCACAGAGCTTTCCTAGGTTTTAGTGAGGAAATAGAACTCTTTATTTGCATTTCCTCTGAGCTTTGTTGAAAGGGCATGTTCTTATTCTCCCCACTAAAACAAATTTGAAATCAGTGAAAGATTTTTCATCATTAGTACATTGTAAATTAAAACCAGCTAGAATTCTGTGACTTGTAAGTGGTAYCTCCACTCAGGTTCTCTCAGTTCTTGTAATATTTGCTCAGGAAAAGTATTAGTTTCTTAGTTCTAATTGAAGATCTCCTCCATGATTGTCAAAAAGACTATTAACAACTRGTGGAGAACAATGAAGTTTCTGGAAATTATCAAATCCTTTCAGTGCAGCTGATGCAATATCTTCTGAGGCCCACTAAAACCCGACTTTGCRGAATCAAAGGTTTGTTCTCTTGTATGACCTGCCCCCTTAAAAATGGGAAGGCTTTGAAATTATGTAACCAGAGGAAAAAAATCCTGTTTCTTCAAGCCACACAACACCAATGGTTAGAAAAATAATGAGTTTTGACCACAGCATATTTTTATAAATTTAAACAAATTAAATCTTTGGGGTTTTTGAAGTGCAATAAAGATAAAAACACATCCACAAAGCAGAAAGAACCCATGCATATATCAAACTTCCAAGTGCTTCAGTGGCCCAAGCAGAACTGTATGTTAGAGCAGCAAAGTTCTCCTGGTTTGTGCACAGCCCTGATAGCAATGCTGTGATTTGGCCCAAGAGTACAAACATTTCCATCAGTAAGGCAAGGGATCCGAGTAACTGTCCTTTCTAACGCAGGGATGACACACATTCCTAGCCCTGACTTTCACAGATCTCAGGTGATGGACATTCCTAAGGTTGATGTGAATTTAGGTGGAAGAAATGTAATATGAAAACTATAACGTGCTCCAGTAYTTGCCTAATCTAACTGTACAAATTAGAACTATTTTTTTCTTGCCTCTTTCTCAGCCTGTCTGTATCAACTTTCAACTCAATTGGTTCAARCAAACCCACCCTCTGATCAGGCACTTTGGCAAGGTTGGGTGGTCATGATCCCACAACACCTGCTGTCTTAGTGGAATCTCTGGCATTTTGTCACAGTAATTTTTCACTTCATTTCTGAAACTCGGAACAGGTGATGTGTTAAATTTAGTAAATTTATTAAGTGCTTGAATTCTGCAAGATCTTGGTTAGGCTAAGTGGGCTAAATTAGCCCTAAATAGGGTAAGTCAGAAGATTTGAGACTCATCTGAAAAGTTTTGTCTGAAATAGATGTTTTGGTCTGGGTCTGAGCATGTGATTACCCACTGGAGCAGCTGTGCCAATGGAAGGTCCTACGTGTACCCATAATTTAATCTTAAATCTTCATCTTAAATAAGAATGTAAAAAACTGTATGTCACAACCATTGCAGACAGAATGGGTAAGATTATGAGATTAGCATACAGGAAGTAACATTTAAAGCAATACAGGTYAGCTGGTTAGACTAAGAAATTTCTAGGACCAGACAATATCAGGAGCATGAGAAACAACTGAGTCAAGGCTTTAGATAGGCAAAAATTTAGAAGAAATCACCTAATTGCCAAGCAGACATAAACATAATCTTTGCTTTATTTAGATTGCAAGGAAACAGTGWAATCATATCTTATTACACTTTTATAGATTAAAATGTTTCAGAATATTGATTGAAGTAAATAAAAGATGGTCCTGGAACTCTGAATACTTTTCTTTTTTTTTTTTTTGTCCTTGAAGAACGGGACTCTAAAACTTCCTGTTTGGGATATTAAAATATTATTGAAATTCAGTTTCTTGAACTTAGACAAACTAGGTAATATTTCTGCACTAAAATTAGTTATTTCTTTCTCTGGAATTGTTCTTTTCATTTTRTATTCACATTCCTTTACACACAGTTCTTACAAGTAATAGCTGCACATGCATATRCTATGTCATATCTGCATGGTGTGATTTATATTTACTGAAATTTCCTTATTTTGCTAAGTAAAACTATTCTCACCTTCTTTTCACAGAAATCCAATTTCTAGGTGGGTTTTTTTCCAACCTGTGTGTTTTCTCAAGTAACATCAGGAGTTCAATTAATGTGAATAGAATAATACAGAAAAAAAMCCCAAAAAACCAACAAACCGAACAGATTTGACCCTTCCTTGTGGGTGTTGTRGACATTCCTTTCCTTTACTGGTAACAAAGAGTACATTTATAGTACAGCTGCATCCATACCATAGATATTTTGTCATTTCCTTACCAGCTGAAATGCTTCCACTGTCTGCATCTCCCTAGTGGGGAAAGCATAMACTTTACAGACCTGTTTTAATGCCTTATATACCCTGACTTTATTTAAGGAACAAAACAAACAAACATAGAAAAATAGAAAAGTCATTCTTTGCTTCTTGCTGAGCAAAATATAGCTCAGCAGAAAAAAAATCCAAAATAGCCCCTGAGAAAAAAAACCCCAAATAACTGAAAAATCCATATTAAGGACAGAACAAGCAAGGGAACATTGCTGAGAAGGTATAAAGCACATCTTACACTGTTTCAGACATTACTAAAATTCAGCATAAGAATGTGGAGGAAAAAAAAAAGTAAAAGGAAATCAGAAACAAAAGAAGGCTGAAAGAAAAAGCCCGGCTCATCAAAGTGCAGCASAAGAATAGCATGGTCTTTTGGTCTGAGAAGTAGTAATGAGCAGGGGGCTCCTCTGATCTCATGCTGTCTCTAAGTGCAACATCCTTCACTCCTCTGTTCCCAGCTGGAGATGATAACCAGGTATCCAGATTATGAACTCAGCAAGGAACTGGTCACTCTGAGTGAGGGGAAGACACATGCAAGCYGGATGCAAGCAATGGCTTTGTAGAAATAGAGAATCTCTTTGTCCAGACAGTGCTTATGACAAAGTTCATTAGTTCTGCTTCTCAAGTTCTTCTCCGGCCTGTGAAGTGAATAAAATATTTTATGTGTTCCTAAATTTCAGAATGTTGATCCCAATTATCTCTTTCTAAATCACTGAAAGCTCACAGTCTCACACACTCACATGTGGACTCCATGGGATTCAGGAATGTGACCCCAACCTAACCACACTACAATTAAGTAGGTGTGAAAGTGCCTCAACAACCTTCTGGACTGACAGGTGACTTCAGGCTCCCCTAGGAATTGRGAGCTCTTTCACTGAGGACACTACAGCTATGAATTCTTTGGAGAACAGAAACACACCTCTGCCAGAGATCTTGAGACTAAATTAAACCAGACACAATGGATGGAGACAGATTTTCAGTCATTAAACTATTTTTCTCAGCACTCTGATGGGACAGAATTCCTKCAAATCAATGCAAATATAAAATATAAATCCCCTTTATGAAGCCAAAGAAATGCAAAGGGGCTCTATTGTAAAAAAAGAATCATGTTTGAGGACTATGTGAAGGCAGGTAAATTAAATTGCATAAAATCAAATTACATAAGAAATTGGGGGGAGAGCAATTTCAGCAGATGAGGTACCTTGCCAGCAGAAAGGGACCTGCCAAACATCTCCAGATGTCTCTGTTGTTCCTGCTACAAATTAGAACAACTGAAAGTCATCCCAGAAAAGCAGCTTTGCGGGTCCCTTGGGGGTTTTTTCCACAAAGTCCAATCTCCTCCTCTACTTTGTATCTCCTGTCTTCTATCACACTGAAATGTGCCACTATTCTGAAACAGTTGGTGTTTCTGTTTGCTCTTCTAGAGCAGGGGTGGATGAAACAGGAGTGAGGGCTGGAGTGAGAGCAGGGACTGGTGCCTATTTTGTGGGTTACGCTTTTGGTGAAGGAAAGTATGAACACCCACAAAGTTCTGTTCTGCTGTACAGAGTGGCCAAGTCTGATTTCTGTGGCTTCCACCTACTCCTRTTTGCCTTTTCCAAAGGCTATTTTTTCTCTTTTATGTATAAGACACCAAGTCCATATTGCATAAGGTGGGAAAAGGCCTTCACCTCCCCAGGTCTTGAGTTTTTCTGTTGGATTTTGTTTTTCATTTCAATGGTGTTTAATGGTCTCTAGCKCTTTCAAAAAAAATTAGAAAGCTTCTGTCATTTGGAACAGTAAAAAAGAAAAGAAGTTCTCATGGTAATAGAAAAATACAGTAAACCTTGCACTTAATGAAGTGCAAGATTTCTTTGTATCTGCCTAACTGAGAAAAAAAACAAACGGAAGGCAGATTTGTTTATTAAGTAGCAAGCTTGCTCTGAGTTTAATCCTTTCTCAGTCTAAGTTCTTGCATTTACTCCTGTAAATCTAATAAACTCTGAAGCAGTGAATGGCAGGTCTCCTGGGTTACATCAGCATCAATGAAACAGAGTAAGCAAAATAGGTGTAAAGGTGAACAAAAATGGKTTTATTTTTACAGCTTGAAGTACATTTGGAGGGGGTGAATAGTGAAGGGATATCTTGCTAAATTATGCCCTGGGGAAGCAAAGGGTAGACATATACATAGATCCAATCATGTACTACAATCTATAAYGCTCTTTTTGGGTCATTTTCTAGTAACATTTACAACACAAGAAATTCATGCCCATCATCCACTAAACATTTATTGAGCCCTGCAAGACAGGACCACACTGTAACATCTGCTGATATAACTACAGAAATGTCTACCAGCCGTTCAAAAGCAGTAAAAATAAGGGCTGGTTTCCATTTCTTCACATTAAAAGCAGCCCCTGTTTCAATGAATGTTTCAGCCCAGTAAAGATTCTGAGATGGGCTTTTCATGGTTACACAAGTCAATTTTCCTCCTTCAAGAAGATATTCTCAACTATGTTTCACAAGAAACAAAAGAAAATGAAGTCCAGTTAAATTAAAATGTGGAAAAGTTAACAATTAAAAAGGTGCTATCCGTGTTTAGCTGATTCTCAAAATAATTGATGAAATCTTTCAAGCTAAAGGGAACATTTATACTCAGTYTATTGGGACTTATTTCACCATTATGAGTTTAGTAGTTGTTATGCATCCCAACAGAACAGAAGCAACTTTGGACTGTGTTGCAGCATAGCCATCACTGCAAAGCTCCCATGCTATAGGAAGAACTAAAAAATGGATTGGTGGTATGAGCAAAGATGTGCTGTCTTCAGAGAGCAGCTCCAAATGAGGTCTCCTCTGAGCCCATTTCAAATCTGAGAAACTGGGATCAGGATCTGGGTGTGTGCCCTCGTGCCAATTTTTATTCACACTCTGCAATTTCCTACACTGGGAACACTTGGAAAACTTTTGAAATAATAAATGATCATCAAAGTACAGCAAAGTAGTACAGTCTGGGGCAGGAAAATCAAACTRAACTTGGCTTCTACTCGCAAGCACATTTTCTACTACCTTTAAAGTGTTCATCATTTTTTCTTCATTACTGATACCCTGTTAGAATGTTTAAAATAAATATGCTACACTTTTTGTCCTTTTAATTTTCTCTTGGCTGAGGTTGCCACCTTTCAATTCATGTTCTGCRTACAGCAGAACTCATCATAGCTGGGCTTTTTGTGTGCTTTTTCATGAGTCCTGGCATTACACTCAACCTCAAGCTGGGGAGAGAATTTGCTTGAAATATATTTGTGCTTTTTGGCACAAGAAGGACAACAGCAACCTGTCCAAACCTTGAAATCCCCCAATTCATAGGTTAATTACAATCTATATTTGTAAATGTTGGTGCTCAAAAGACCCTTGAAGGAAACACAACATGGCCATCAGAGTTAGGAATTTATGGGTATCTACTACCCTATTTCATTCGTGAGACAAAGGTGATAGAAATTCCAACATCTCATCCCAACATTGGTGGGACCAAAGTCTGTGTTGAGCAAAGGTTGTGAATATTTTCATATGAAGGTTCCAGGTGTGATAGCTCATGTGTGTTCTTCTCTTATTTCCACCACAAAAAAAAAAATAATAGATTCAAATAAAAATCAGGATGCAAATATTTGCTTTTACCTTACACCCTTTCTCCTGCCTGATAGAGATTCATTATGTTATTGCTTTTACCTGTTATTTTTATCAGTCATGTGTAAGGCAGAAAAAACAGCACTTTTGCCCATAAGATGCCATAATCAAATCACTTTAGCCTTGTCTATCTGCAAAGAATATTGCAATGTCAAGCATAAACTGTGGTTAATTATTTAAGCTGTAAGTAACAAAAAAGGTTTATTAAGCACAGAGAGTAAGTAAATCTACCACAAGACATTCCCTACCAGATTGAGTCAGCTTTATAGTAGATTAAACTATAGCCTCAAACTACTTGATAATTCTGCTTTAATGTTTCCAGTTTGTCAAATTTTAATACTAAATGACTGTGAAATTTTAGCCAGAGGTAAAGCAAAGTTTCATGACTAGAAAGTTGCTGCTGGCTGTGGGAAAAAAAGGGTCCATGGAAACTAAAATAGGTTCTGAATTTCCTGGGTTTACTGTATTTTCAACATAAGAAGAAATCAAAAGAAAACAAAATGACTAATGAAAACAAAGGAATTAATAACTTGTAATAGTTAAGTAATAAAATAATAAGTCAGTTTTTTGCCTTGTTTCAGGTAAGGAGCAGAGAAATGCGCAATGGTCAATTGAGTATGTGCTATACCCAAAATTTCTAACTAAATGGTTCTGTGCTGTAGGATGATATTTTGGCTTCATTGAAGCCACAGTAAAACTCCCATCTGCAGCTTTTATATCACACTGCAATAATATCTCTCCTCCTCAGAATAGCTTATGRCTTTGCCCTCCCAGCAGTCCAGTGTGTTTTATAATAGGAATTTAATATCTGGACAGATAACGACATTTTTCTGGTCAAAGTTTTCAAGATGTTCTTATATGTCAGTATGTGCTGACCTTGTTCTGTTGCTGACCTATACAGACTGTACTCTGTGCCTTGGCATCAAGGAGTGGACACTCTCAGAGGTCTACCGGGATTTTATAGTTCTGATGCTTCCCAAATATTAGCACTAAATATTTTCAGGTGTCTGCATCAGGAAGAGCAATGCCAGCAGGCCAACAGGGGGGATCCTGCCCCGCTACTCAGCCCCAGTGAGTGAGGCAGGGATCCTCAGTACAAGAGAGACAAAGAGCCACTGGAGAGGGCCCACAAAGGTGATTAAGGGATTGGAGCGTTATGAGGAGAGACTGCGGGATCTGAGCCTGTTTAGTCTGGAGAAGACTGAGAGTGAATCTCATCAATGCATATAAATATCTCCAAGGCAGATGTCAAGAGGATGGTGCCTGACTCTTTTCACTGGTGCCCAGGGACAGGAMAAGGACCAATGGTCTTAAACTAAAACACAAGTTTCACCTCAACATGAGGAAAAAATTCCTTACATCARTTGAAGACAGCAGAGCACTGGGACAGGCTGCTCMCAGAGGTCATGGAGTCTCCCTCTCTGGAGACATTCAAAGCCCACCTGGATGCATTCCTGTGTAACCTGCTGTAGGTGACCCTGCCTTGTCAAGGGTGCTCCACCAGGTGATCACTAAAGACCCTTTCCCACCCTAACAATCCTGTGGTTCAGTGTCTGTGACTCTACACCACTGGCACATTATGATAGTGGGTATTTACAGCATCTGTATGTCGAGGGGCCATTTAGAAATAGAGTGGGGTGACCGATCTGAGATAACAAATGAAATCTTTGCCCACTAAAGTATGAAATTTCTGATTTGTGAGTCCAAGAATTGAAGCTTACATGCTGCATAGTCTCTTCCTTCCTAATAGTGAGAGACATTAAAATCACTGAACAGAGGAATCTGTTTTATCTGTTTTGTTATATCCATTCTGCTGGTTTTAATGTACCAGATCCTGATGTTTTTATATAGATAYGAAAATCAGACTCTCACTGCCTATTTCATGCTCTATACTTATGGATGGGAGTAAGGTATCCACTCTTATTTGACTTCATTATTACTCACCTTTGAAACTATTGGTCACAAATATGCGCGGAATGGCTTAAAAAATATTTTGGGGTTGAAAACTTTGAAGTTTTCAGATAGGCACAACACAAGAAAATTGACCATAACAAAAGCCCTCTTGTTCATGAATTTCCATCTTGCTTGGTTCACAGATGAAGTCATGGAGGAGAGCTGATTCCTGGGACTTCACTGCCCTCCATAAACTGCAGATATACCTCACCAGGACACACCAGGCCATATTCCTGTGCTTTATTCCTAGTGCCTGGCARGCACTGGGCTGTGAATGGAAGTGAACATGGCATGAGTCATCTTGGAGCAAAGGGAAATACAAGTACTGTGCTGTGAGTSGGTGGAAGCATTTGGATGAGCTGGCAGAAGCTGTGCCTGCCACAGGACACAAGAACTGTCACTACCCCTGAACTCCACTGCACCAGTGGCAGGACATAATTCCTGACTTCACTTGCTTGGTGACTGTGTCACATCTCCCTGGAAAATCTGCCTTAATGGTCTCCTCTGAGCCAATTAGCTCGTGGCTGTGACTTTGGCCTGTGAGCAGGTCAGGGTCACCTCTGATGTGGCAGGTGTTTGGGGATGCAGCTGAAGTCTTGTGACCAGGTGAGGAACCTTGGAATGCCTGAGGTGGATGTCTATTAAGATTCACTGCATGGACTTCAGGTTTTTTCTTTGGCTCTGTTTCAGGGTGGGCTGTGYCCAGGGTACTTTTTGAATCCTAGAATCATATAATGGTTTAGGTTGGAYGGGAGTTCAAAGATCATCAAATCCAGCCTTGGTTCCATGTGCAGGAATGCCTTCCACTAGAACGTGGAGGACAGGGAAAGGACAGACAGTCTCTGGAGATGCCTATCAGAAGTCTTTTCTTTGCAGGTACAGAAGCAGATCTGGATGGTGTGATAATGAAATTTCCTGATATATTAGGTGAGAGCTTGCAACACAGAATGATGGGGGAAAGAATCCCTTTAAATTTATCCTAGCTGCACRTCTGTCCAGTAACAACATGCCCTTMACACATCTCTTATAAAGAAATGCATCTTCAACACTTACATGTCCTTTGTGATAATGAAGAGGGGCAAGTGGAACTGTCATTAAGGCATCTTGGCTCAGTGGCTGGGGCATAAGGAGAGGGCTCAGGCCTGCAGCTGCTTCCCTGATGTGTCACATGTTTACTTCCTTTGTCTGCATCTTCCCATCCCAGGGGGTCCTGCAACTTCTCCCTCAGACGTGATGAAGCAGGAGCCATGGGAGCACCAAAAATAAGCACTTCCCTCAGCTCAGGCTCTTTACTTTAGAAAAGCTTCTTTCATCCCTTGTGGCAGTTTGTCAAAATTGGAATCAAGTGACCTTAAATGTGTTTATCTTTTTATTATGTAATTAGCTGCCTTGCAATGTCCTGTGATTTCTTTTTGTGACTTAGTCCTCGTAACAGAATTGCAGAGATATCCTAGAAATAGACACAATAGAGACTTGGGAATAGTAATAATTACAACCCCCCTGAGTTTTCCAGTCTCCCAAGTTAATGCTTTAATTAGCTATTGGTAYTTAATTCACTCCTAGAGGCAGTTCATTTAAACCGTTGCAAAATCATTTTTAAAGTTATTTCAGTTTTTGAATCAGAATATGGAATCAAGGCTTAAAATATCTAGAAAGTTCATGCTTTTCATTCACATTTACACAATGAGTTTCAGGGGGTAAAGGAAGAGAAAGATGGTTTTCATTTTATCCACAGTTTTTCAGTGCATCACTGAATAAATCCAGTGCTTAACAGCCCCACCTCCTGGTGAAAAAGCAATGAGAAAACAAACATTTTACTGGCAATGTTTTCTGATCTTACATAATGGGAATGCCTTTGTTTTTTATTTTGCGTGACAGCTCTAGAGCATGTTTAGAGCTTTTTCTCTTATTTTTTTATATGTATTCCCTCTTTTTTTTSTCTCACATCACAGGGATATTATACTCTAACAATTAATTTTCTCCTTAATGTCTCCTTTAAAATAGATGAAAAATACACTCTCTGATTTTTATGCCTCCCCATAGATAAATCCAAAGCTAGAAATCAGGAAAAATCCAATACAATCTGGGAACTTCTGAAACTGTTCTTGGGTGCAATGTCGTCAGAAGATAAAGCATGAGACCACAATGAATCCCAAGCTGGTGTAAATCTTAGAGAATAAATCATTATATGTCAGGAAAACATTATTCAGTAGCATGGATGAGCCTACTCCGGCCCCGAGGAAGGATATTTCCCATGTGATTGTTTCCTGGGCCAATATCTAGGTTCCCACTTAATTTTTTTTTTTTCACAGTAGTGTCCTAAGTGTATTCTGATACCTTTTATCCTCTTTCACTGCTTCCTTGCCTCGAGAAATGTACTTCTAAAATTTCTATGAACCCAAAATAGTTAATATCAAGAAGAAGACTGCCAGAATTTGGGAGATGAAAGCAGCCTACACTCAATACTTGGAAACATCATGAGGACAATGAAAAGGTCAGTGACTTCATTGCTAAACAGAGCATGCAAGGAAGGAGCGCTGCATGCGTGTGGAGAGGGGCTGGATGCTTCACCAGAGGAAAACTTCAGTACAAATCATGAGCAAGTTCAATTAAGATTTGCCACTTTRACTTTTCTGATTCAGTCTCTGCTTCAACCTCTTCAGCATCTTTAGGCTTGCCAGAACYTCTCTCCTCCAGCTACCTGTCCCACCTCTTCTCCAGTATCAGGATTCAGAGCACTGTGGCTGGCCCTGCAGCATCTTGCAGAGTGTAGACTGTGTTTTGCTGTGTGCTGCCTTTTGAGCAGGGCTTCTCAATAGCAAGAATTATGGAATCATAGAATACAGAAAATAGAATACTCCTGGGCCTGCACAGGACACCCCAACAATGCCACTATGTGCCTGAGGGCACTGTCTAAGTGCTTCTCAAATTTTGTCAGGCTGTGACCACTTCCCTGGGGAGCCTGTTCCAGTACCCAACYACCCTCTGGGGGAAGAACCTTCTCTGCGGTGGTCGCGGTGTCTCGGGACCCTTGTCCCGCTTCGCCTGGCCAGCCCTGACACCGGCCGCAGTGAAGGTACGGCCCAGTATCCCGGGATACCTTCCCGATCCTGTGGGGCCTTTGCCGCTGTGGCAGCGTGAGCAGTGACGAGGAAGAGAAGGGAGGACTCTGATGGGGGAACAGC
>QVAJ01000053.1:2628771-2647486 GCA_003546035.1 Mixornis gularis | reverse complement strand
GCCCTGAAGTGACTGACAGGACCCGGGGGTTCCATAACATAATGATTGACAAGTAACAGTAACTGGGGTAAACCAAGAAGGGGTAAACATGGGGGTACAAGGAACAAACCATTACAACTTATATAAAACAGCATAAAAGCAAAGAATAAATGCATACATAGAACTGATAAAACTAAAATCACACCACTACACTTCTCCTAATATGCAAGCTAAACTTTTCCTGACTCAACTTCAGGGCACTCCCTAGGGTCCTGTCACTGGTCAKCAGAGAGAAGAGATGAGTGCCTGCCCCTCATTTTTCCCTCATGAGGAAGCCATAACTGCAGTGTGGTCTCCCCTCAGTCTCCTCTTCTCCAGGCTGAACAGACCAAGTGACCTCAGCTGTTCCTCACGCGGCTTCTCCTCATGGCACTTTGTTGCCCTCCTTTGGATGTTCTATGATAGCTTTATATCTTTTTTATATTGTGGTGCTCAAAACTGCCCCCAGAACTCAAGGTTGAAGCCAGTTCATTGCAGCAGAGCAGGAAAATGCYCTCCCTTGCCCAGAAGGTGATGYTGTCCCTGATGCCCCCCAGGACAGGGCTGGCCCTCCTGGCTGCCAGGGCACTGCTGGCTCCTGTTCTACTGTCCATTGACCAGGACCCTTTCTGGGGCATTGCCCTCTAGAGTCTCATTCCTCAGTCTATCCACACATCCAGAGTTGCCCTGCCCCAGGTGCAGAATCCAGCAGTTGGTTTTGTTCAGTTTCATACAGGTGGTGATTTCCCATCACTCTTAATTTTTCCAGGTCTGTCTGCAGGGCCTCCATATGCAGTCTCCTGGACAGCTGGTGTCTGGCTGGGGAGGGAAGTGACAGCCAGGTATTCTTTTTCTAGAATTAAATGCAAACTAGGCTTATCAGGGAATGTTTTCTGAAGATGCTCAGAGACACGGAAGGTTGTGCTTTTACAGGTATCCGCTGGTGCATTTATAGTGGAATCTATCCAGCTGTTAATAACATGTTTAAATTTCCCCACTTGTCTGTGGGGTTGAAATGCCCCCACTAATACTTTCCAGTAATATGCCTTTAAATAATAATCAAGATCAAGCCTGAAGTTGCAACACAACACATTTGCATGTGAGGGAAACATTCTCTACTCATATCTGAATGGGGAAAATCAGCCCTGGCCACAGCATTTGGCTCCACATAATCACTATTCCATTTGTAAACTTAACAAAATGCTGCATTAAATTTCAGGCACTGTTGATTGCTATTGGGGTGGTAATAAAAAATCAGTGTAGGGTTTTGTTTTAGGTAAAAGTGTAAGAGGAATACACACAAGGATTTAAGAGGAAATGCACATGGTTGAGAGGCACAGGAATGTCATGGGGTCACAGTTTCAAAGACTGAAGTTCCATTTAGCCACGTCCTTTCTGTTGTTCAGATCTCCCATCACAGGTTGCTTGAGGCTGCCTTGAGGAGTCTCTCCTTGCTTTGTTCACCTCCTTTTCAAAGTATTGACAGCCCTCTCTGGTTTGCAGTTTGTTCTGGTTTAAAAAGTAAATTAAGTCACTGGGGAGGAAGAGAGAAGGGGAGAGAGGATATCTGTGCACATGCCCTGAGATTGAATTGAACCTTTCATCTTGTTTGAAAGGTTGCCTACAGAAGGCAATAAATGAGCATGTCATTGGTACGTGGACTTCAGTCCTGCTGGCTTCTAAATACACAAGCAATACAAAATATTCTGGTGCTTAAATAAATTGCCAAAATGGGCTAATTTGATTCATCTCTCACAGAGGCAAACCCTGAGAGTATCCCACCTTATCTACTTTACCTACAACATTTACCCTCAGTGCAAGAACCAAAAGGATGTCCATTGATCCAAATCAGTCCATACTGGTGGAGAATGAAAACCATTTAGGACTGAAATAACTGCTAAAGTTGACTCTCCTCTCAGTGACCACAACACAAACCACTTTCACAACAGATATTGGACTCTGGAAGGGTCATCAAAAATATTTAGAAAAAGACACTGAAAATGAAGGATTTGTCTTATCATCACTTGCTGGACTGTTCAGGAAGATTGTAGCATTCCATCCATGCTGCACTTAGCCATACGAATAAAAGAGGAGTTTGTTTTTTCAGGCTRTCAGAGAAAAACCTCTCAAGGAGCACTAAATTAACATTAAACCACTCTGTAGGTGCCTGGGGCTGGTACAGGGGTAATAGTGGCAGGAATCAAGAATTTAAGGAATGAATCTGAAGATTGTATATGGCTGAAGCAAAAAAGAAATTCTGAAAAAAAATGCCTTGTGATCTCAGTATACCTTGTGATGTAAAACATCTGAAATACAAGTGAGAGAATAATTTATAACTAATAAACTAAGAAACACATATCTATTTTTTTCTCAATAGAGTGTATATGATCTTGCAAAGTAAGTGATTAATAAATTGTTCATGAGCAGCTCACTGTGGTACTGGACCTTTCAGCTGTGTTAGATTACTACATGAAAAGCATTGGGATTGCTATGTGGACYCAACCAAAGTAAAAAATTAATCAAAGGAATTGCTATGTGAGTGAATTCTGTTGCAAATAAACAATTCATGTAGTTTGTTATTAAACACTAAATACCTTTTAATAGTTTCTCTCTAACATTCATTTCTTTGGGCTTACTATTCCATTCACAAATGTTTTTTGTCATGTGTTTAATTTGAATGTTGATCTACTGCAATTTTTCACAGAGAAAATACAATTAATAAATTAGTTATTATCAATAATTAACATATATAAATAATAGATAAATGTTAATAAATTAATAATACAGCMAGTAGGCAAGAATTGAAAGCAAATACAAAATTGATTCATTCAAAGTGGAGAAGTATTAAGAAGGATTAGGAGACCAGTGCYGGCAGTAGTGGTTTCTATGACTTTGAGAAAGCCTTGTCACTTTGGGATTTCTTTATTTCCACTTTTGATTCTCCATTGACTTTGACTTATCTTAATGATCAATTTTTGTCAGCTGTCATCCACTTCTAACCTTGAAATGTTACAAGACTTTTTACAAGATTCMCAAAAATCAACTTTTCCCTGTAAATCTAATGAGAAAACATTGATGTTGGTAGAAAAACTAGTCAGCTTTTGTCATGGAAACAGACAGGTTTTGTTATGAAGTCCCAGGGAAGCAAGAAAAGGAGTTCTTGCAGGAATTGTATTCTGCTGACTTTCTTCTTAGCAGTTTTTCATTTATAAGATTCTGTAACCATCCCTCCAGAGTTTCCCTCTGTGAAGGATAGCAACAGTCTAAATTAAGCAACTCTTCGATGACTTTAAGGAATCTGGATATGATAGGCAAAAATTTCACCCTCCTTTCTAAGCCAGACAGGTCTGGTTTTTGGGGTTTGAGGAACAAGCAATTTAAATAAAATTTAGATAAAGCAATCTTCAAAAAACTGTGTATCAGATAAAGTTATCTTTCTTCAAGCTGCTCTGTATCAGAACAAATAATRATGAAGTTGTGAGAAATGGCTGTCCCATTGTACTGTTGGTTTTCTCACTGGCTGTGACAGAAAGAAGCTTTTCATTCTGGATTTCCACAAGTATTTTCTATCATGTTACCCCACAATAGTTCAACCTGTTAATTAAAATTTTTGCTTGTTTTTCAGTACCAAAAAGAAAAATCTTTCTTAATCTGACCCTTCTCCAGAACAAAATATATACAGAGTCTGGCTTTAGACTAAGCAGACAGATGACAAGAGCAGCATATTTAGAGAGAAATGTAGCCTTGGGAAAGACTGCAGTCTCACTTCCAGTACACGTATAAGGAGCTGTGTTATTCAAGCAAAACTAGTTGTTTYGGGTTCTGAAGTCAACCAAAAACTTCTGAAAGTTGAACTGTGAAGTTTGCATTAGAAAATAAGTGTAGCAGAATGGAGAGTATCTTTTGAATGGTTCAACCAAGGGAAAAAAATTCTTTAAATCTTCTCTAATTTAATTTCAAACTAAATTAAAGGAGTTCAGATAGGAAATAAAAAAAGAAGAATTTTCCAAATGCTGTTAGAGATGTAACTAAATATTCCTAAATGCAAAACCATGTCAGTCTCAGGAAATGTCCTCAGATGAAAATAGTTTCAGGCTGCAAGATTCTTAACTAATAGCTCTGTTCTTATGCTTTTATGGTCTGAAAGAGAGAGATAACAGTAGGAGGTAAAAGCAATTGCGTAGTGATACAGAAAAATGAAGAAGACTCTTTTAGCAAAAATCATACCTGTGAATGTGCAGTCATGGCCTCTGACAGCTCTCTTCTTCACCCTAATACATTTTGAAAGTTCTAGGACTTTTTTCTTTTCAGTCTTATATTTGCTTTAAAGGGGTGAGTAGTGTTGTGTGGCTTGTAGGCTGCGTGAGTGAACACATTAAACCATTCAGGCTGTTCTGTGCAAAGCATCTGTCACCTATTTGCCTGTGATTGCTGTGGGTGAGACTCACTGGTGGGGGTGCCCAGGGCTCCTGCTCCAGCCCAGGCTGTAACCTCTTGTAATAGGACACAAAATAAAGATGCTTGACTCCAGTCARAAGGCAGTAGAAATCAGAAGCTTTATTTACAATTTATTCAGCCCTTTTATGACATGCTGTGCTAAGAAGGCACATTTTTGGTCCACAGGGCTGACACCTCTCCCATTGGCTAAGTAACAGAAATAGCAAACAACACCTGCTGTTATGGGAAAGGAATATTGTTAACACAAAGTTGTTTTGGGARAAAGAAAACTGTTGAAAAGTTTCCCTTGAGAAGAGCTAGCMATTCTCAGGCTCAGAAAATACCGGGTCYACAGTAACCAGCAGTGAGGGATCCCATCAGCCCAGTTACCAATGGTCTGGGGGACAGTAGGAGGATAATTTCACCCCAGATAAAAGGATTGCCAAGATTATGTTTTTCTTTTGATGCCTATGTGTWTTAAAGCTTGATTATCACCCTCTGTCTTAAAGATTGCTCCAGTTAATTTSAAAGATTTCTTCCTCTTTTGCTCAGCTCAAAAGAAGCTTTCCTTCCACAAACACAGTCCATCAGAGAAAGTTGTGCTCCATGACTTGGATACAGTGTTGTGAACCAGCTTCTGCTGTTGTTACAAAACAGCCTTGCCTGCTTTCCTACATCTTGCTTTTCTTTTTTGATTCATTATTCATATATAGAGAAAAGTATCTAATCTAATCAAAATATTAGGAYACTACCTGTGTTTTTACTGCCTTTTTTTTTCATTTCCAATATTTCAGAAAAGTTATTGCTGTTTTATAACAAATCTCTCACTATCACAGTCAACAATTAGAGACGGCAACATGTGTTCCTGTTTTTGAGGGAAATATCTTCTATGCTTTTTCCTTTCTCRGAAATTCTTCTCTGTTTTTTTCTGAAAAGAGAAGACTAACCATGAAGATAGGTGCTAAGCAAGAAATAATCAAGCACACAAGCATTTCAGATGAGAATGTTGGATGATTTCCACTGAACTTTTTCTCACCTGTTATTCTTGCTTTCAGACTCCCTGTGAATAAGTCCTTACTGCAGACATTCTTTTATTTGGAATAAATTCCACAAAGTTTATAAGGAAAAATGGACTATGAATAAATGCCCCAAAATAATTGTTTTCAAACCTCACTAGAATTTTTGAAAGGGTGAATTAAACTTAAATAGACTTTCTGTATGATGAAAAGGAAGGGCATGATAGCTTCTTCTATTCAGCAGAATGTATTCCCTCAAAACCAGAAAACAATTTCTTTTTGAAMTGTCACAATCTATCCACAAGACCTTGCATTCTTTTAGACTTCTAAAAAACTTCTTTAGACTTCTTTATAAAAGATACGATTATTTTTCTTACATTTTTTGATACTGTCCAAAATCAACACACCTTGAATTTGAAGGATACTTATGTTGTTATGATCATTTTGGCTCAAGTAAAAAATGAACTATTTGAATCAGCCCTCTAATCTTCTGCTGACATCATAGTCAAGTATTTAATACAGTGCTTAGAAAAGAAGTAGACAGATAAGCAGGCTGGAATCAGCAGAGATTTCTTAGCTACCACTGATGATAAAAGGAGTGTCCACCATGACAAGAACTCAATCTAGAAGTGGGAGTATTGATATTACCATCAGTAATTAGMTACTTCTGAGTCTTTCAAGTACCTTGCAGCAGCACCTGAAAGCTGTAGCACGAATTTATCTGTGATATTTATTCTGCAGTTCTAGTTGTTCCCTGCTGGTGGGTGATATTATTTCTGGAAATCTTGTGCCTTGACCATGGTCTGATTGATTTAGCACCAAAAAGCATCCTGTGTTTCACTCACAGAGAAAGTGAGCAATATTTCCTGGCAGAGCTAAGTACATATTCCTGACTTAGTTGCCCTGATCTGGGAAATGAACACTTTTCTTTAGGTACAGGATATTTTTCTTTACAGCTCCTTCACAAGATCACGACCATTCACCCACGAAACTCTGCAGAGGTCAAGGACCTGGTGGCACTCTCCCCACGAAGGTGGAGGTCAACATCTCCTTGACATTGATATGAGTCAAGTCTGTCATTACTCATTCACCTCCTGCACCCTACAGCAGCTTTCCAGAGTCACACAGGAASTGTGCAGTAAAACCAAGGATTTAATGAAAAACTGATTTTCTTTCTCTGTTTCAGGCTCCAAAACAGAAAAAAAACCCCATTTCTCTTCTTGACCTATTTTAAAAGTGCATTCAASAGCTTGAGTTCTTTCACATATACAACAAATACAATAGGAAAGGGAATTGGAAATGACGATTAGCATTACTTCTGCTTTCACTTTTTGCTTTCTTTGTCTTCTAGTTGAAAAAAAAAATCCAACTATTGCTTTATAATAACAACTAAACATTTTCAGTGAGTAGAAAACTTTGRATGAAATGAAAGACAATCCTAACAGACACCATTAAACATTACCAGACATGCTTCCAAGGAGATTGTTAGCTGGGTTTTGAAATTCTGGACAAGTTGTCCCATCTACAATTGTATGCAACTTTTTGAAYCTTTAGTGCTCTCACCTACAGTCAGTTAAACCTCATAAAATCATCCTATAGCTTTTGTGGAMTGAGTGAAAGAAAGAGCAGTTCTCCAATATGAAACAAGGATGGAAACCTGGAAACAATAAGAGATTTTCAAATAATGGAGCAAATTCACTGGAAAGTATTTATTGATTGTGCTGTTCTTTCATCCAGAGGTGCATATAAGTTAGACAAAGCTGGCAGAAAAATGTTATGTCTTTCATTATGCCAGCCACTACAGGTGGAAAAAAWATTAAATTATTAATCTGTCAGCCCTTTTTCATGTCAGCTCTTCATGTTATGTTGTTAACTTCCACATCATCATGGCAATGTGGTTATAACCCAGCTTCCTAAGGATATTACATAACCAAGGTTAGTTATTGACACTGTACTGCCCACTTCAAACTGGTGAGGCTAGGAGGTCCTACAGGCAGAATTATTCAGCTCTTGGTGCTCTATGTCCAGCTGCAGTTTATGTCAGTGACTCAACTRACTACTGTCATAAAACAAACAAACAAAAGATTTGGAGCTGCATGCTGAGAGGAAACAGGAGTGCTAAAGAGATTTTATTTCTCTATTTATTTCCTCTCTCTTGAAATCAAAGAGCCCTAGAGAAAAATTCAAGATTTACCATAAATCTATAGAAGCAAAGTTTGGTCAACACAGAAAGTAATTTGCATTTGTGAATGTGCTTGTGTGAGCCTATCCTCTGCAAAGGGATTATTGCAAATTCGTTTACATCTGAACTGTTAACTATTCCATTATTCAATTGTACCATTTAAATATGTGGGTTGATCTGTGCTAGAAAATCTTTGAAATTTGTTTTCCTCAAAATGTGGGCACTGGAGCATTATATTCTCCAAGTGATATGAGAAAATTAGATTCATTCTTGTGAGCCTGCTTGCTTTGAATGAAATTCTGCTGTAAATACAAGAGTCAAATGTGGTTGGGAGAGTGTTTTTATTGCAGATCTGGCCTGTTTTGTATTTGTTGCTGAACACACRTAGGCAAAAGAAGTTGTGCTGCACTGCAGTAAAACCTAAAATGCCATTAGAATATATGTGTGACAGCAGAAGAAAGCATCATACAAAAATAAAAACATAAAAATTAAATAAATGACCTTTGCATTTTAYTTATTTATTTGGTTATGGATTTTGCACAGAATAAAATAAAATCATTGTTTTAATTCACTTATTCTCACAGAGRTGCAACTCAATGGTGCCTTATAACCTTTCTAATGAACCCCTTCTTCTGTCACTACAAGACCTGAATCTGTCAAGTATTTTTATTCCTATTCTATATTTTAAAAAAAAAATCCATGTTTCATGTACCAATTTTTTTCCTTTTCCTGTGAAGCATAGGTATTTATTGTCTGTGACCTACCCAGTGCCTTATTTCCTTGCTAACAATTAGATAYTTGCAAGACATGGTGAAAATTTGGAGAGGGGGAGAGAGGCAGAATACTCCTGAAGGGAGATCAGTGTTAAATGAGGACAACTRTGAGATTCTCTGAGATTGACCATGTTTCAGTCCTTCCTAGCTCTCAGTCATGCATAGATATTCACATTCTAATGAAGCAGAAAGGGAGAAAGATCTTTCCTTGCCCTTCCCACTCAGTCCAGCATAATTCCACTTTCAGTTAACTGTTTCTTTAAAATGACAGTACAGTTTCCAGGTGCCSTAAAGCTTGCCTGAATGATATAGAACTGTGAGGCTGCAGCTGTCACATGGGAAAATTTCTATCTCTGGCTTGCCTACACCCATCCAAACAGACAAAAAGAAATCTCACTACATCCAAATGCTAGTCTAGGAAGATRAATGAAAGCCAGAGTACAAAAAGGTAGAGTTATGTCCTGAAAAGTCACTGATTCTGACATTTTCATGCAAAAGTCAGCCAGTGGAAACTTCMAATTAGATGCCATAAGTAATATACATTAGTCAGAATTTGTACTTGCTAATGATGGAAGAGGAGCAGAAAGACTCTTTTAAAAATTATTGACTAACAATTTATTTTTTACTTCTATACACATCACAGGAGACAGCAAGAGAGGAGCATTGTATCCTCATGTGGTTGTTAGACTGGGGAAAACTGGAACAGATACAAAAAGTTGTTACAAGAATAATTAGAGGGCTGAAGTACATGCCTTCCTGTGAGAGACCTRAAGAACTAAATCTGCTCTGCTTTTCAAAAGACAACTGAGAGATGAATTGATTACAAAATGTTTGTGTTAATGAGGAGAAAATAGAACCCTTTCCTCTAGTGGAGAAAAGCCTAACAAGAATTAATGACTACAAGCTTCAGCCACACAAATTGAAATGGGAAATTTGGCACATATTTTGAAAAATGAAGTTGATTAGCCACTAGTTCAAAACTCCTAAAGGAGAAGCTGCACATTTTGGTTACAGTTGRATGATAAGTTAAAACTCTCTGTAGGGCTGGAATTTGCAGGTCATTGAATCATAGAATCAACACCTGTGTCACATGATGTGCATGCTCCGAGCCAGGACATAATTCTGCTTTTTTGTGTCTATGGAAGTGTCCATCCACCCCACTGCTTTGYCCATCCACCCCACTGCTTTGTCCATCCACACTACTGCTTTCTCAATCTGCTCATTTCCCCCAAGAGTCTCTGTCCTTGGATGTCATTAAGACTGTTTAAAATACAGATCTGGAAGTCCATATTTGAGATTTCTCTTCAAAAATAAAGGACTTTAGTCAAGACTTTTTTGAAYTTTGGTCCTTCTTCACCTTGCAGTTCATGTGGCATAAGACCATGTTTTATGGGATTTTCTGTTTGCATTAAACCTTTGTTTCAAACTTTGGGCTTGATGTGACAGCAAGGCCATAGCTTGGGATAATCACCCCTGAATATCTGTGGGCCAGCGACTTGCACACTTCTTTGGTACCTCAATTCTTTTTATACCCACTGACATCCAAACAAGGCAAGGAATGAAATAGCTGGCCTCAGGCAACAGAGGGAAGTTGTTATGCAAGCTCTCCGCTGGTGATGTGATCAGTGATGGACTCTGCTATGCCAGGGATTTTGAATTTCACTGTCACATAACCAGTTTCAATGCCAAGTCCTGTTTTCTTGAGCATCAACTGCTGGCAGGYTCACCTTTAGAGTGAACCAACAAAATCCCTCTGAAACAAAACACACTTGTGTGGTCCAGATTGCTCCAAAGAAACCTCTCTTAAGGATGAGGACTTGCAGTATTGAACATACAGCCCTCTAACACTATCCCAGCAGATTTTCCATCCTCTGGCATCATTATATGTTCTCATGCCACACTCCAGGACAATAAGCTGAACCATGGGGGCCTATGGGATTGTTCCAAGAATTATGGGGTGAAGATAGAGCAATTTCACTGTAGAGAGGCAGCCCCCAATTATTAGTTGTTGCTGCTCTGCAGTACTTGATCTGGTGGTCAAGTATTATTCCACAAAGTGGATACATTTAAACAGCATATGCAAAACCATCTCTGATGTTGAGAACACCAAAAGGACTAGAATGAGATGTTGAGAACACCAAAAGGACTAGAATGAGATCATATCTACAACTGCTGTGGAAAAGACAGTCTGCAAGAAAGGCAAATTTTTTAATGACAAAATTTGTGTTCTGCCTTCAGCTGGGATAGAGTTCATCCTCTTCCTAACAGMTGGTGCAGTGCTGTATTTCAGATTGAGTAAGAGAATAATGTTGACAAAATCATGGTGTCATGGTTGGTGCTGAGCAGTTTTTACCCTGAGTCAAGGACTTTCAGTGTCTCATGWTCTGCCAGTGAGCAGGTGCACAGGAAGCCAGAAGGGAGGATGGCCAGGACAGGAGGCCCCAACTGGCCAAAGGGATATTCCRCACCACAGAATGTCATGATCAGTGGCATTGGGGAAGTTGGCCAGGAGCTGCTGATCATACATTGGATGGGCTGGGTGTTGGTCAGTGAGTATTCAGCAGTTTTACTGTGCATCACTTGATTCTCTTGTGTTATATTCCTCTCTGTCCTTTTCTTAATAACAACAACAACAACAACAACAACAATAATAATAGTATCAGTTACCATATCAACAACAACTGCAATAATCATTATTATTTTTTATTAATTTATTTTAATTATGAAACTTATCTTAATTCAGGGCTTTTACCATTTTCTGAATCTTGTCCCCATCCTAACATCCCACCAGTAGCATTGGTGAGGAGTGAGCAAGCAGCTTGCAGCACTTGGTTTCTCTCTGGTGTTAAACCATGGCAGACTGTCACTACATCCCAGATGGAAAAAAAGGATACTAAAGCTGATCATCCCAATAATTTTTTCTGAGGCCATTTTTTTTTTTTACAAGAAATTCATATCACCTAGATCTTCAKGGAAAAGATGGCTACCAAAAAATTRCATGATTTATTACTAGTGAGGACCACAGTAGCATCATTTGGATGGCTGATACYTGAGCTTTTTTCAGTTTTGGTGGGGTATTTTTCAACCCTTTTTGATATCTTACACATTTTTAGTAATTCACACAGATCCTATGTGCTTTGTCATCCTTGACAGGTATGACAGGGGTGATAAAATTGAATAAGGTAGCAGATAGCGATGCCGCATTGCCAGTCAGGTCCCAAAACAGATTGCTCAGAAAGGTTGTGAGGTGTCSTTTTCTGGACATATTCAAGAACCATCTGGATACAATCCTCTGCCTTATGCTTGAGAATGATCCTGCCTGAGCATGGAGGTTGGACCAGATGACCCACTTTGGTCCCTTCCAACCTGAATTATTCTGTACTTCTGTGAAAATGCTAAGATTTTATGTTGATTATCCTTCATATACTTTATGTCCAAGAATTCAGCATTTCTTATAAATGTATGAATTTCCTGTAACTGTGACAGTGCATATTTACTTTCTCTCAAGTTAAAAAAAAAAAAAAATCCAGCATAGAAAATGGTTGTCAGTGTTGTGAAGTCAGCAACAAGTATACTCACCTATGAAATTATAAAGGTGTCACCAGAAGTGTCATGATTTCTTCAGATGGAATTTCAAAGAGCTGAGATGCCAGGACCTGCAGGTCTAGGCCAGATGAAAACACTGAATTATGTAAAATAAAAATAAGCTTTATTTCTTGAATCCTGCACATGTATCATTTCAAGTTACAAGCCAGAACTCTGAAAATTTCCCAGAAAGAAAACAATATCCAGGGATTACTTCACTAGTATTCACACAGTTCCTGTGGGTAAGTTAATGAACTGCAGCTGGTGAGAAGGTATAGGCAATTCCAGGAGGTTTTCCTGGTGCCATCCTGTTGTCATCCACTCCACTTTCATTTTGCAATTATTGTGCAAACAGCAGCATACAAATGTGAGTGCAGTAAAGCTGGGTCAGATCTGACTCTGGCAGTAATGACTCTATCCCTTCCTCCAAGCCACACCTGCTGAGTCAAGATCTAAGAGGGTCTAATGAGGCATGAGGTGGCCTCTGAACAGCCACAGCAGCATGAGCCAAGACAGCAGGTTGTGGCMGGAGGAACTGCCAAGGATTCAGAGTGGCACTGCAGGTCCACTGGTCACCAAGTGTTAGGCACATCCAGGCACCCTGGCACAGTGTGAGCTGAGCAGCAGCTGTGGAAGGCACTGCTCCATGAACTCAGCCAGCCCAGCTGGTGTCAGCTGTACTGGAGCACTCTCCAGTGTCCCATGATCCTTGCAGGGCAATGGAGTGAAGTYCCCCAGTTGAGAATGAGCTCAGCTTGGAAGGATGGGCAGAGAATCCTGACAAATGTATGGTGGGGAGCCACAGGCAACAAAGCCTGTTTTGACATTTTGAGTGTTTGCCATCCAGAGAAAGTCTAGGCTAAGACTAATATCTGTGAAATTCTGCAGAGTTAACCTCTCAGAGTCCCTAACTGGCATAGCAGAGTTAAATATTACCAGACACCAGCCAATAAAACCAATCTTCTTTCTGTTCTCAGCTGTACTTTCATGTCGGTCATAAAAATGTATTGCCTAACAGGGAAGCCAGAACAGATGTACATGAATGTTGCTTTTACCTTTCTTCACCACCAGACTATCTTCATTTGTAGTACAGATCCTGCAATGATATCATGTTTGGTATCTTCAAGTTTGGATGACTTTTTCAAAGAAACAGCGTTTTTTTGCCAGACACACCAGATTCAGTACAGAGATAGCTAAATGAAACCTTATGATTGAAGAGAAACTGATTATCCTACTCATGCCTTTTAGCCTAATACTAAGTGCACCATTGGTTTTCATTATAAACTATACAATATTTGATGTGTGCCTCTAAAATTCCAATGAAAAATATAAAACCAGGATTTGACTGCACACAATAACACAAACACCTCAGTGTTCTTGTGTATTCCAAATATGAAAATTTTTARGACAAACTCATATTCAGCTTATGTTTTGGATTGTTTATTGTGGGTTTTTTTAATGAATGGCCTGGCAACACAATTCTGCCCAGGAGAACACCCTGACAGAACTGAAAAGTGAGAAGATAATGGTGCAGAGAAAACAGAATTTCCTGTTTGGTGAAAAAAACCCCRTGAGATCTTTTTAACAACCCACCTTATTATATTTGTCAACTAGAAAGCTGAACAAAGAAAGCCAGTCAATTTAATAAAAAGTTTAATCAGAAATACAAAATTATGGTGCAACATTACATATACTTAAATTTCTCCTACTGGCCCTATCKTTTGACTGATACTACCAAAAAGATGCTTTCCTGGGAGAGGTACCTGTCCCCTCATCTACACAATAAATCTCGTCTCAGGGCAGATAATGAGCCCTGGAATTATCTATAGAACCCATCCAAGCAGATTATCCACTTGCTTCAGTATGTGCACTGGCTGCCTGTGGCTTCAGCCGGTAATGTCCATCTTTCTTTGAAATCTTTCCATGGTTTCAGAGTCACAGGCATGACCTTGCAGAACTTGTACTATTAATGAAATCATTAGTCTTGTCATAGCAGCTGATCCTTAACTTACAGACATTTCAGTTTCCTGGGTTCAGAGTCATTCATGCAAATGACAGCATGACACAGTAACGCAGTAGCTGTTCATTCAAAGAATAAAAAAACCACACTTAATTTCAATGAGAAGAAGGAAGTTCTTGTTTTGACACTGTTCTAAATATAAAGCCTTTTCAGTTCTTTTCTTTATTAAAGCACTAGATCATGACATTTAGATAACTGATGAAAGAATATATTTTACTTTTATTTTTCTATTACTGAGGATTAATATGAGTAACGATCTTAGRGATACGCTTATTAAAGTTTCCTATTTTAGTGAATAGCAGTGGTAGTATCTGTGTGAGTAGGGAAGGCTTCCTGAACATTGCCTGAAGATTTAATTTTATTATTTTGGTATATTAGAATGATTTGTAAAGAGGGCTAAAAAAAAAGTGCTGAGAAATGGCAATGGAACACAAATACAAAAGGGAGAAGGGAGGAAAATGTTGTGGAAAGTAAATGGGCACATGATTTGTGCCTTTACCTGAGAACCTCTGAGAAGCAGATGTGATCAGAGGGATCCTGGTCAAGCCTGTGTGTGTGATTTGCTGCTCAACTTTAGAGAATATGGCTCACCCAGATGGACAGGCTCTTTTGGTATCTAAAATGATTTAATATGCACAACAAGCATTCCAAAGGTTCTACATAAATGCCTGACTCCTGCTGATTTCTGAAAAAATAATCCACCAGCCTGACTGTGGAAATGAGCTTTAAAGTTCCAGCCTTTTCTGTAAAACATGCACATCTAGAGTTATGCACACGTGAATTTAAGACTTCACTGTCTCCTGGTCAGAGATTGTGTGCAGACTGGGCAGATGGATCCCTCTATCCACAGAGAATCTCTGATAAGCCTGGTTGCCTCCAGATTTTGCTGTGCAATTCTGTGGGCCTGTCTTTCTCATTAAGAYTGTGTGGTTATTTATAGAGCAGTGGCTGAGACTGGTGATCCACTCACTGTGAAAAGTTATAGCAAGCAGTGGTGGCTAAAAAYGTTGTATTTAAGTTTTTTGGTTGTAAGGGCTGATGGAAAATTGGATTTTCCAAAGGTTTTTGGCAGGGAGGAGGTCATGTTTATTTTTGAATGTAACTTTAACATTGGAGCACAAAACTTTCCCAAAGATGCAATAACTGAAAATTCTGCATTCCAGAATTTTGTCAGAGTACRCTACAGTAACTGTGATCCAATTGCATTGTTCTACTTTTCTCYGAAAAACTGCATCTCTTGGGATTCAGTGAAGCTGGGAAGATCCAGAATACACTGATAAAAGCCATATGATCCATTAGTCAAGACATAAAACAGCCTGCTAATGTACAGCAAGGAGATATACATGTGTCAATGCTGAGAAAGTTCTAACAGTTAAATGCCCTGGAAATATTTCCAAACTGAAGTATTTATGCTCTCTACAATTATGTTAATTCTTATAGTTAAAAAATCAAACTAGACCAAACAAAACAAAAATACCCAAATAACCAAACAACTGAAAAAACCCTCAAAATTAACTGCAGAAGTTGTAACAGGCAAAGGAACAGAAAGAAAACAGATACAAAAAGATGGAGGGATGTGGCCCAGAGATTGAGTTTGTTTTCAAGAACTCTTCATTGCATAGAATACTGTTGTGCATCACAAGCTCTAGGACTAGAAGCAATGTAGAGAGAGGCACCAGAGCAGGCTGTGAGGATGGAACATTAGTCATATCATCAGTTTATGCTCAAATAATTCCCATGTGTGCAGCTCACTGAGTTAAAGATACTGGGTATTATTTTCAGCTTTGCTCAATAGTTTCATGAAACCTTTGAAATTAAGGAATTGTGCTAATGTGTTATAGAAAAAAATGAAACCCAAATTTATCATTAAAAAAACCCCAACCACTTGTAATTGGCAACTCTGTAGCTTTAAGCACATGGATCAACCTTTGCATTTTGCTTGGGGAGAATAATAAACTGTGATTTCTTCTGTAAGCCTGCAGTTATTTGGAAGAGAAAAACAGAGATCAGCTGTCATTGCAGAGAATGTCAGAAGAGTTTGTGGCAGCAAGCCATAGTGAGGACGTTAAATAAAACCTCCATCGTGACATGTTTTGTTCACACCACTGGAAAGAGATTAATATTAAAATTAGCAGGTCATTATGCTCCTTGGGGAATAGGTGTAAAGTTTACATTGATAAAAGTAGCTCTTGTAGCATGAGATGCACAGCAAAGCTAGCTAAGAAAAAAATATCAGCCTATAGAAGAYAAAGAGGAATCATGATCCAGCCTCGTTATATCTTCCTCTTTCTCCTTGTGTGTACCCTCACCTGTTTCCAGGATTAAAAMCACAAGGATTTGCAAAGAAGAGATTGATCTCTTATTGCCCCAGCTGGGKAGAGCTGGGGAATGTAGAGATGGATGGGATAAGGCAGGGGCAACATAAGGGTGAAGGACTCAGTGTCTCAGCAGTGTCACCCTCAGCTGAGGACATTGCTTTCTGTCTGTCATCTGACTTTCATCCCACCTAACAGTAATGGTCAGTTATTTATCTCACACCCTTTTCCCTTCACTAAGCCTTTATCCACTTTCCTATTTTTATGTTCTTGGCTGCTTACTTCTGCTCCAGCACAACTCTGCCCTAAAGTGTTAAAAAATGACAGTCAAATGATGAAATAAAAGGTCATCTGTGATGCAAACAAGGTGTTTTGCCAAACTTGTCTCAGATCATAATGCTTACCTGCTGCATTATCAGCTCTGCTTCCATCTTGACCAGCCAKATAATGAACCCCCTGTAAAACAGGCTCTCTTCTTTTTGCATAGAAATCTACATTTGACATGGAGCCACAGATGCAGGTCTTTAAAGAAGTRGAGTTGCTAAGCTACAAAGTTTAGCTGGTACATTAAATTTCAGTAGTCTTTATGAAAAATAAGTGCTTAGGATAAATACACCATGGAGTCATGCTCCCACTTACCTTTACAGGGGCCAGCCATGGGCACAGGACACCTGACATAACAGGAAACCACAACAGCATCCTTTAGGCCATGAGAAAAGGTGACAYTCTGGACATCAACAGAAGATTCTCAAATGGCTCCTTTTGAAGGGGCAAAAGCCAATACAACTGTTTACTTTTTTCCCCCCACAGAACATTGTTTCAACTGCAACCCATTTCCACTGCAACACCTTTCCACTGCAAGTGTTCGAGACCAAGAACGTAGAAAGAGGAGAGAAAGTGTATGTACCTATAAATAATCTAACACACAATCACTAAGGTAAAGAAAACAGCTAAGATGAGGAAAGACAGATGAATCCTCATGATACAAAGCTCAAGACAAACAGTAACTGTTAAGATCTAGGATAAGAGCATTACTCAGGCAGATTATCATATAGCTGTCTCCTGTAAGAGTTATTTCATCTTATTCTGAAGTATTTGACTCTGGCCCTAGTCCATAAGTGGATAAATGAGTTGACAAATGGTATTTCTGAAATTGTGGTAAATCTTATATTCCACAACCAGGGCAGCTGGCAGATTTTGAGACAGTCTTCTGGATTAGACTTTGTGCACACAAATCACTGCAAAGAGGCTGTACTATAAAATATTGTGACATCACACCTCTACTGTTATGCCAAGCTTCTTGAATTCTTTTTTTCCTCAAAGGACAGAATCCCGAACTCCAACAGATCGTGATTAAACTGAGTGTGAGTATGTTCTGGTTTATAAGGCAGATTTCATGATTGRAGACACAGTGGAATATTTCACTCAGATCTTTAATCTCAGCATCCTTTTGCTGTTGGGGCAGAYTTTCAAAGACACATGTGAGGTGCATGATAAAGAACAGCACCTGCACTGARTAACTTTGCAATAAACTGTAAGCAGTTTTCTGGACCAGGAAAAAGTTTCTTTTATTGTAAATCTTAATTTAATTCATTTACATACTTTATATATGTGCCATTTTTTCACAACARGGGCTTTCCCTCCTCTTTATTTTGTTCCCCAAACTTTTAATTTTTCTACTTATAATTTCTTTGYGTGTGTGTGTGCACACACCTACATGTTTATCATATCTCTGTTCTTCCCACACTGTATTTTCTTCTGAAATCTACTYCATATTATGCCACTTTTCTTTGCTGTTAAACAGTTTTAGATTTTTCTCATTGTTGCAGAGTTCTTTGCTAGTTGCTGATTCTCTGCTAGAAAAGACATTTGAGGATACTTCTTTTCAACACTTCACAGAAAAGCCAAAAAGCACAGGGACTGAACAGGAAGAAAGGTCAGTTGCTAATAGGAAAGGTTGCATCAYAAATACTCTTCTACTCAGCAGCCCTGCACCAATCATGACAAAKGACACACCAGCGTGTCAGCTCTGCTTCTCTTCTGAAGAATGTTCCCCCCTGCTATCAAATCTCCCTATGCAAATAAGACTTTTTGGATGCTACAAAACAATTTCAAACAGACACAGAGGCTAAGAAACATTTTAAAAGACATAATAAAAAAAAAGGGAAAACAGCTGGAGGAGACTCCATCTGGAGTGCTGCATCCGGCTCTGGTGTCCCGAGCAGAAAAAGGAYGTGGACCTACCAAAGTGAGTCCAGAGGAAGCCCATGAAGATAATCAGAGGGCTCCAGCACCTCTCCTGTGAAGAATTCCCAGGTTGAGGGAATTGGGGTTGTTCAACCTGAAGAGGAGAAGGCTTGGAGAAGGGA